>JARFYF010000036.1:25068384-25079507 GCA_030265395.1 Rhina ancylostomus
ATCTTTAATTGATGCTTCACTCAGTGTGTACTTGTGGCCACAGCGAATGAGTGCCAAATGAAGATCAGTAATTTCCTCCACCACATAGTTCTGTTCCGAAGCGTTTATGGCCACCTTCAGGCCATTTAGTACAGAATTCTGGAGAGCACAGCTGGCAGCATGGACTGACTTGATCGAACAGCAAAAGCACCCCTGTATTGTCCTGCCTATTCATTGACTCCAAACTTTTGTAGAAACAAAAAAGCCCCCGCCAAAAACAAATGCTAGAACAGTTGGCCAGACAATGTGGACAGAGAAACAATTAACACTTCAGGTCAGTGAAATTCCAGCAAACTGGAAAAATTAGTGAGGGTGGTGGGGTGGGGTGGGGTGAGGGGTTGGTGGGTGGACATGGACGTGGGGAGTGTTGCGGTGGGGAGCAAAAGAGGAGATGTATGACAGGAATGGAAAGTGGAAAAGAATAAGTGGTGAAATAGAAGGACAACAGAGAGGATTATGCAAAGTGATAATGTGGACAATAGAGAAATAAAAAGTGTCACACAGGGTGCCAGAAAAGGTATGCAAAGATGGTAGGGTGCACCAGGTCAACAAAAGTTTTCCACAAGGGCCTTATATGGCAGAATTCTTTTGTATATGAGGCTCAAGGCAATGAATGATATGGAGCAGTGAAAGGCCTCTCCTCTGAACAGTCTGTCATTGTCACACATGTGGAAGAAAACAGCTAACAAACCTAATTCATGGGCTGAAGGCGATGGGGAGGGCAGGGGTGGGCACCAGTCAATGAGCAGGAGTCAGGGTATTTGTGGGGTGTAAGTGCTAGAAGTGATGGGCAGCCTTGTGAATATGTTGAGGGGACTGGGGTTGTGATTGGGAGAAGGCAGGGTTTAAGGTCCCTGAGGGAAAGCCCCACAGAGGGTAAGTTATGAGACTGAAGTGGATACCTGAAACTAAGGCAGGTCTTCACAGCCTAAGACCTTCCTCAAATGCCCCATGCAGGCCTGCTTCTGGATGGGAGCCTGGTCATTTCTGTATGTGTTGTTCATGCCCTTTAGATCATGAATGTATAAATGAAAACCACAGATGTGTCTTCATTGCTGTGCCTTCCTCTATGTGTTAGCTCATCAGGTACACATGGATCTAGATTGAGAATTACAGACTTTGTAATCCACTCGTAAAAATCAGGGAAAATCCATTCCCTGATTTTCTTCAACAAAATTGTGTTCATAAAAATTCGGTCACGAGTTGCATACAATGTTCAGCTGCACACCAAGGTATTACCCCTTTGATCAGAGAAGAGGCTGTGGACAGAAGGGTAGAGAGGGTATGGAGAATTGAAGTGACAGGTACCTAGAAACACAAGGTCAAGCTTGCAGACTGAACAGAGGTGTTTTAAATAGTCATTCAATCCACATTTGCTCTCTTGAATGAGGAGAAGACCACACATGCTCTGTGAATACAGTTTATAAGATAGAAATGAACCTCAAGTAAATCACTGAGACACAGGAGACTGCAGATGCTGTAATCTATAGCAAAAAATAAACTGCTGGAAGAACTCTTTGGGCCAACCAGCACCTGTGGAAGCAAAAGAATGGTTGCTGTTTCAAGTTGAGACCCTGTATTAGGACTGAGAATGTAGAGGGAAGATAGCCATTATATACCTCTGAGAGGGAAGGGTGAGGCAGGGGCTGGCTGGTGATAGGTGGAACCAGAATGCAGTGGGAGTGTTATGGGTAGATGGAGCCACATGGGGAGGGGGAGTGGGCAGTGTTGAGACAGAGGCTGGTAAGGTGATAGGTAGAAAAAAGGGTAATGAGTCTCGGTAATGGGGGGGCAGATGGAAAGGGTGAACAACTGAGAGAGAAACTGAGAAGATTGGTGGAAGTGGGAAAGGAGCACAGGGGGGGTGTTGTTTGCCAGAAATTGGAAAATTGAGCATTCATACCATTGTGTTGTAGGGTACCCAAGTGGAATATGAGGTGTTGTTCTTCAAGTTTGTGTTTGGCCTCAATGTGGCAGAGGAGAAGGCTGAGGACACACAGGTCAGTGTGGGAATGGGAAGGGAGTTGAAATGGCATGAAACCAGAAACTCAGGAAGACCATTGTGGACAGAGTGCAGATCTGCAAACCAGTCATTTGGTCTCGCAAATGTAGAGGAGGTCCTAACACAAACACCAAATGCAATAGACTAGGTGGAAGAGGTGCACATGAATCTCTGCCTCACTTAAAAGGGCTATTTAGGTTGCTGGGTCCTGTACTCGTGCGGAACTCATTCGTGTTGTCACCTTTACCACAAACTTCCACCCTGCCCTCAAATTCACCTGGACTATCTCTGACACTTTTGCTTTTCTGGGTCTCTCTGTCTCCATCTCAGGAGACAAACTGGCCATGGATATTTACTCTAAACCCTATGACTCCCACATGTACCATGACTACACCTCCTCCTATCCTGCCTCCTGTAAGGACGTACTTTTTGCAAGTAAGTTACTGTTTCGCTTGGAAAAAAGACTAAGGCTTTGGATGGAGGAGAGGGAGAACATAAAAGAGCAGTTGTTGTATCTCTTGTAATTACATAGGAAGATATCAAAGGAAGGAGAGAGACACCTGGTGCTGATTGAAATGTGAACCACTATATAGTGAGGTAAACAGTCCTATTGGAGTCCTGGAAGGGAAGGGGAGAGGAAGATGAGATTATGTTATGCCAGATATGTGGAGGTTGGTGTTCCAGAAGATGAGGACAAGGAGAGCACTGGTTCTGGGAAGGAGGAGATGGGGTGCAGGAACTGGAATGGATATAACCAGGTTGTGTTGACTGCAGTAGATGGACGTTCTCAGCTGTGGAAGAAGGAAGAGGTATCAAAAGCAATGCAATAGAAAGTGGCATTGTTATTATATGTCAGAAACTCGGAGAATGGAACAGAGAGGGAGGAAGTGTAGCGAATATAGATGTGGAAGTCGGGGGCATATAGTGGATGTCATTTCCTTGGTAACTCCAGTAGAGATAGAGAAATTGAGGAGGTGATAGAAGAAGTAGAGCTGGCTCATGTGAAAGTGAGGGAAGAGTGGAAATTGATGGCAAAGCTGATGAAGTATTCCAATTAAGGAAAGAGAATATCAGTGAGATATCAGGAAGAGATATCAATGCAGTCATCAATGTTTCAGAGGAAGAGATGAGGAAGAGGACCCATGTAGGGCTGGAATCAAGAATACCCCACATATCCCACAAAGGAAAAGATCTAGTTGGGATCCAAGCATGTTCCCATAGCAACACTCTTTATTTGGAGAAAGTGATTAGAGTTTTTTGTCTCAGTGTAAAGCTTTTTTGCTGATGTCTGAGACATTTTTAGAATGATTATTATCCTCAGCAGGAGGGCACAGAACTTCACTATTGTATCAGACCATTGATGTTAAGATCTGACCTGACTCTGCAGCACAGTGAATTCTCCCTCCCCCAGGGTTAATGGCTTAGTCCATTTTCTTCCTTTTGCAGGTCAAGGCTGCATCATCTTTGACACTGTAGTTCTGCTGTAATTAGACATAACTGTAATGTTAATATACTGTAAACATGGTTATATGGCTCAAACATTTTGCTGTTTGTGGATAAATCAAGACCTTTAAGTAATGGCTTGTATCAAATTGTTTATCATGAAATAAATGACTAGGTATAAGATATGAGATTGTGAACAACTGCAGGTTGGAACTAATGAATAAGATTAACATTGGTCCCTTTTATCACTGACAAATTACAATCATCGGGTACTATCCACACATACACACACGCACAGCAAAGAATTCTTTATGCTAGTTTCTGAAAGGGAAATCACAGTTGCAAGCACTGCAAAAATCTATATTCATGGTGGTTTAAGAGTGCTGTTTGTAGAGAGCATTAATAGCTGGAGTGAGTTCTTTGAAATTTCAAAGTACATGTCAAAAATATGGAAAGGCAGGAAATTGACAGTGATGCTTTTGTGATGCCCATGATGAGCAAAACTGGAATATTTGTATTTGGAAAGTGACAAAGAAGGAATAGCCAGCAGTAAAGTTTTTTATAATCTCCACAATTCAGCAATTTATCTGGGTATTTAATATTGCCTTTTCCAGGGATTCAGCAAAGCTCTATTCCTGCAAATTAGATTCTTTCATAACTCATAGGCTGTCATTTTCCATTTAAACCTTTAACTTCACTGTGGTTACTGTCAGAACAGTAATTGCTACCCTTGGAAAATATCCTTTAATAATGCCAAAAATAGCATCTTACGTCTTAAAAAAATCACCACACTAAATGAAATATTTTTGCCATTTCATTTAATGAAGACCACTGGCATTTTCAGTTTAATAGTCACTAAAACACCATGTACACCTTTTCACTTGTTACCTTGACTACGATTTTTTATCATTACAATGGACATTCAGAATGTTTCCATTTGCCTTAAAATCATTTTAATCATATATACCACAAAAAACATGATTATTTTAAGGTGAGGTGGAAAATAATGATTCCTTTGCAACCCTGTTGACAATTATTTACTGTACAATTGATATCTAACATGTAGAATTATCAATGACCCTAGATATCAAACCAAAAAAATTATTGAGTTGTTAATCAAATAAGACCAGACAGTGCTATAAACACTCAGCAGGTCAAGCAGCATATGTGAAGAGAGAAACATAATTAATGTTTCAGGTCAATGACCCTCCATCATAGCTGGCAAAATGAGAAAACAAGTGTGTTTTAAATTGCAGAGAGGGGGAGGTGGAGGTAGGGGCAAGAGAACAATGTAAATGTCTGTTCTCACCCCCCTCTCAGAACAAAGATGGGTCCAACTTGTCCTTGCCCTCCACCCTACCTGCCTCCACTTTCAACAGATCATCCTCCATAAATTCCAACATTTTCAAAGAGATTCCATCACCTGGCATACGTTCCCCTCCACTCCTCTTCCAGCATCCTGAAGTAGCCAATTCCTTCACAACTTCCAAGTTTGCTCTGCCATTCTCACAGTACTTTTCATGCAACTGTAAGTGGTGCAACACCACCCCTTTTAACTCACACCCTTTCCATCATACCGGGACCCAAACAGCCCATACAAGTGCAGCAGAGATTCAGTTATACATCCAATCTAGTTCACTGTATTCAGTGCTCATGGGGTAGTCTCTCTACATCAAAGAAATCAAATGCAGATTGAGTGACTGCAAAATGTAGAATATCGCCAGTCAATTTGCAAGGATGACTTTGAGCTTTCAGTTGCCTGGCCCTTTAATTCTCCATCTTCCTTTTACTCTGATCTTCTTTGGCCTTCTACACTCCATGGAAGCCCAACATAAGGTCAAGGAACATCACCTCATCCTCTGAAGAGGCATGTTGAATCGTTACTGAATTCAATCATTTCAAATAACCTTCCTTTTCTGTTTGTGTCAGAACTAACTAGTTGTAATATAAGGTTGTCTGATTTAACAGGCTTTGCTCTCTACACAGGTGCTGCTTGATCTGCAGGATATTTCTAGCATTTTCTTTTGCTGTAGACTTTGAGCAAGTGTTGCCTCTGCCTCTCACAGTTCCAGCGTATTCTCCTGTTTTTCATCCTCTCTCCATTTCATCCATTAACCGGATGCTTCCGAAAGACAAACTTGATCCTCACCCATTCCCCTTGTTTTTCACTCTCCCTGGTCTCCTCCTCTCTACAATTAAATACACTCTTGTTTTCTCACCTCTCCAGTTCTAACGAAGGGCTGTTAATGTGCGACATTAAGCCTGATTCTCTTTCCACAGAACTCTGACTGACCTGTGTGTTTCCAACACTTTCTGCTTTTATTTCCAATTTCTAACATCTGAAGTTTTGTAATTGATCTTCCAATGATTTATTTTCCTGGGCTTCAGTCAGTAGGATCCTGAGTCTGGAGAGGGTCAGGGTCAAGAAGGGTGAGATGGAATTGATGGTAGTGTTGGTGGTCATTTGGGGAGTGGTTCTTGGGGGTGGTGATGATCGGGGGGGCAGGCAGTTTTTATTAAATATATGGTTTGCAAGAGCACTTCTGCTCCCCTGAACTCCACATTCAACTTGCAAAAGGGAAAGATTTACTTTTGAGAATACTGATCATTCCAAAGTTTAGAAAGAAACAACTTTGAGGTGGTGACTCAAATTTGAATATAGGAAGAAAAAATGCAGACTGAGCCCTGAAGTATAACATCCAACCTACTGCAACCAAAGCAACACTTGTTAATACATAACAGTCATATAGTGTAGAAAAAGATCCTTCGGCCCACTGTGTCAATGTTGACCTTTTTGTTTGATGTTTGACACTTTCAGCATCTGCAGTCTCTTGTGTCTCCACTGAACCCACTTGTCAGCTTTCGGACTGTATCCTTCTCTGCCTGCCTATTTAAGTCTGTCTAAATGTCTTCTAAATATAATAATTGTACCTGACTCCACCACCTCCTCTGGCAGTGCAATCAAGATATCAACTTCCCCCTGTGTAAATAAATTTACCCATCAGATCCCCATCAAACTCCTTTCTCTCACCTTATACTTATGCCATCTTGTTTTTGATAACCCTACCATGGGGAAAAGTTCTAACTATCTAGCCTATCTATGTCTCTCAGACTCTTATATTCTTCTATTAGGTCATCCCTCAGCCTCCTCCACTGAGAGAAAAACAAGTCCAGCCTATCCAATCTCTCCCCATAGCTAACGGCCCCCAATTCAGACAGCTTGGTGAATCTTCTCTGCACTCTTTCCAGCAAAATCACATCCTTCCAATAGTGTGGCAACCAGAACTACACATAATACTCCAAGGGCAGTTTAAGCAGTGATGTAAAGTTGCAATATAATGCCCCAACATAATCCAATTCCTTTTGTTATCTGCCAGTCAACCAGCATTTTATTTGTTTGTTAATGTAATTCTACACCCCATTTACACTATCACTACTCTGTCCTTCACCTATGCTGGTGTTCTAACAAAGTTCAAAGAAAGCTTGATGAGCATTCTTGAACTCACACTTGAACAATTTCAGATGACAACCAATGTTCTGAATGTTCCAGAGAAATGTTTTTGATAATGATTCATTACTGCCAATTGCATCTTCTCTCTAGGTTCTATTTGCTCCATTACCATCCCATTATAGCTTTGTTTCTTTCCTCACTTCCCCCTTTTATACATGTATATAAACATCTCTAACTTTTCCCAACACTGACAACAAGTTATTGAATTGAAACACTGGCCAAAATTTGTTCAGAGTTGCTAGCAGTTCTGTGTTTTCTAACAGCTATCCACATAAGTGTCACTAAGGTTAGCATTTGCTGTGTTCTGACCAGCTGAATTTATCCAGCATTTTCTGCCTTTATTTCAGATTTCCAGCATCTGCAGTTTTTAGATTTTTGATTATAATTAAAAAACATGCAATATGAAGAATATTTTTGTTTCATGTTTTAATTTTGAAAAGCAAAATAGCTTGAATATTGTTAATAGTATTGGAGCATTTTTGAATGCGCCTCACTCATCGACTGTATGCCTTAACTAGATGTCAAGTTTTTACAGCAATTTCAGGCAGGGAACCTCAGTTGCTACTGAGGGGCTCTTTCAATGGATAAGTTGGCCAGTGAAGTTGGAACGAACTTTGCAGAGGATGCTGACATCCAGAGAGCTACAGTAGATAAGAAAGAACATTTGTCATCAGTCAATACATAGAGCTGACAGACAGACAGCTGACAGCAAAATCTGAGCCATTTACTCTTTTTTCTCTCCCTGTAGATGCCACCTGATGTTGACTATTTCCAGCATTGTTATTCATCCAGACTGGTAATATCCCTGAGCTTTATATTGCATTTTTTATAAAAACAGATTATCAATGACCTCTGTAAAAGTGGCTTACATACACTGATTGTATTCCCCTTTGTCAGTTCAATCAGTTCCTTGTTTAAAATATTGTTAGGGCTGGTACCCTTTAAAAAGAAATGTGATGAAACAGCATAAATGGAAAAACTACGAGTCAGTGCTCCTTGCATGCAGTCTGACTTGATGGAACATATTACGGAGAAAGGGGCATGGAGTTCACTGTGCCTGATTCTCCCAGTATTTTGATGCTTAATTTTAGCAAATGGAAAATCAGCAAGCCATAAATTGGTTGGCTGATTACTTGATATATCCTGCTGTCAAACGAGGTTCTGTACAGGGTGATTAATCTTAATGAAGGGAAGATTGTAATGCTATAAATTGAGTATCTGAATTTCTGATCTGTTCTGCAGTTGAGCAAAGTAGTGAACCATTAGTGCACTCATAGAAAATGCAGCCATTTCTGTATGTTATCTCTATACTGTCCTTCCCAGGGAATCAGAGATCTGTTGATTATCTTGAAAGAATAAGTATGTTTCAAAAGATTTCTGACAGGCTGCATTTAACATTAGGGTTTCAATTTTTACTTCTTCCAAATGGTCAATGCTAAATCCACGTTAGTATAACAAGGTTATACAGAACTTGTTGCAGAAGGATCAATATAAAAATTCTTTGGATGAATGAAAGACACATGGTACATCAGTCCAGTCAAATACTATTCATTATTCAATAAGCTTTTATAATGATAGAGGAACACAGGACAAGAGAGAGGGGTAATTGCTAACTGGTCAGTAATGTAGTGAACTGAATCATTGACAGTGTATCCCCCAGTGTCTGATGAACTGCTGGCAGGTGAGCTCCCTATTGTTGGTGAGGTCCCACAAACTATGGCATCAGCATTTGACCAAATGTATCAGAGTCTCAAATATGTCATGTATATATCATTTTCAGAAATGATTCTCAGAACATTTAAGAAAAAGTTACTTCCAAAAAGAGTACGGACTGAAGGAGGGGTCAGATATTGACAATTCAGTTTTCTTTTTATTTGTTTGTTCATGGCAATGCCAGCACTTATTGCACATCCAGAATTACTCCTGAAATGAGGAGACAGTTAAAAGTCAAACAGATTGGTGGTTCTGGAATCATGTATCTACCAGGTTGGATAAGGAGAGCAGGTTTCCTTTCCTGAAGGCATTTGTGAATCAGATGACTTATGTGAAACCAATAGTTATGCAATAATTATTATTGAGACTAGCTTTTGTTTAAGCTTCATTGTCTTTGGATCAATGCCTATTAGTCCAATAACTTAAACCACATGTTACTTTTAAAACAAAATCATGTACAATTTCTTACAATTCTGTCGGATTTTCATGCCTTATCAATGGAAAATATCGAGTCTTTGCTCACTTAAAGCAGGAGCAAGCTAATAATACACTATGGGCCACACATTGGCCAAGACAATGAGTTACATTATTAAACAATAGCTTAACCAGACCACTAGATCAACTTAACAACTACAAGAATAATCAGAAACAGGGTCATTTTCAACAAATGCTTCATTTCCTGCCTTGCTGAAACCTCTATATTATCTGTATCTGGACTATATTGGAATCAGTTTGATTAATACAACACTTACCATGATTGTTCATAGTGTTTTTCTCCAAGTTCTCCAGCTCAGTAAACTTACCCCTGTTTGGTTCCACATCTTCCCGTCATGTCACAGCCTGAGTACCCCTCCCTCCCCAGCAATCTACCCTGGTATCTGCGCTGTTCACTTTGACATTCTCCAGATATCCATTTGGACTACTCTCCATTTTGTCATCTATATACAACTCAAATATATGCTAACATCATTAATCCTTGTTCACCATCACTTTCTCCAACATTGCTGCTACTTGCCATCTTGTCTCAAATAAGCTGCAATTACCTCGAACCAAACTTTGGTAGGACTAATGCTGTTATCTTCAGCCCCAGTTATGAACTCTGTAGTTTCTCCAAGCTTAGAGAATGTCTTGTGTGAAGCCTGTAAAATTTGTAATAGGCAAACAAGTACAAACTAGTAAAAAAAAGTGTAGATTTTTTTTTGCTGGCTGTGTAATTACCAGACTGGGTGGATAACCAGACCTACATAGAACCCAATCAATTAAATCAAAATCAAATGGATTCTACTACTAGAAAGCAATCTACATTACTAGTGTATCACCCAGATATGAAGATGAAAATGCACCCAAAGAGTGATTACATGGTGTTCTTGGCAAGGGTTTGGAGGTGAGATCTATGAAAATGTTAGAGGTTTTTAAACAGTTTGGTATGGCTAATCTTTCCTGACATTTATTAGATCTTAAATTCCGGGATGTGGCCTGGTGTGACTGATGTAAAGCTACTAGTACAGTCAATTCTGAATCTGACATCAAATTTCTTGAAGTCCACTTTTTCAGTATTTCTGCAGGCTTGATATGATAAGGGCAAACTTTATAAATACAATAAAGTGGTAAAATTAAAAACTTTGTTTCATTATGTTACCTCAGCAGCCAAACAGTTAAAAGGTAATGGCAAAAAATAAGTGTAAGGCTAAGCATATGCATGAAAATGCTAATTGATTCCTGATGCATCTAATCTATTGGTTAGGCACATAGAGACCAATGGTAAATATCATCTGTTTTCAGCAACAGAGGGCAGACTAAGTTCACAATATGCTAGAAGTGAAGAGACCTCCAGTTCTAATTCTACAAAATCATTTGTTTAGAGAGGGTAGAGAGAAGCAGATGGTTCAAGGATAAGAGGACACAACTTTAGGAGGGGATGTGAGGTGAGGAAATCTTATTTTTACAGATAGCATAGTTGTGCTCAGGAATTTGTTGCATTTAAGATTACTGGAATCGATCATGACTTTTAGAAGGGAATTAGATCAACACTTGAGGGAAAATAATTTATAGGGTTAAGAGGAACATCAGAGAAGTGGATTGACTTGATTGCCCTACAGAGGGCTGAAATAGACTTGATGGGCTAAGTGGCCTCCTACTATGAATTATGATTCTGTAATCTGATTTTACTCTCTTGATTATGGCTGTCAAGAATCAAATTTTAACTGGAAAGAACTAAATTATAGAAACATTATAATCCTGTCACAATGTTGATAGAGAGCAAACTCAGAGAACCCAAATGCGGCACACCAGTGCAAGACTAGAGTCAGGATACTTCCTCAGGACAAACACAGGCAGCAACTGGAAGGAATCTTGCCTCAGAGATTGGAAGAGGAATCCCAACACAAACTGGATCTTCACAAAGGAATAGAGAAC
>JARFYF010000036.1:25118903-25141639 GCA_030265395.1 Rhina ancylostomus
AAAGATTGGTGTGGGAGAAAGTGGATTTGAATTCATGGGACATTGGCACCAGTATTGGGAAAGGTGGGAGCTGTTCTGATGGGATGGACTCCACCTGAACCATGCTGGGACCAGGGTCCTGGCATATCGCATAACCAAGGCTGTAGATAGGGCTTTAAACTAAGTAATGGGGGGGGGGGGGGTGGGTTCAACAGATTGGAAAAATAAAAGGAGAGTGCAGAAGAGGTAACTGAAGTCCCCAGCATAAAGAATAAGACAAGGTTTAGAAAGGGATAAGGATTCAACTACAGGCAACATGCAGACAAATTTGAGAAGAAGGGTGGTGAATACAAGACCGAAGGTGTTATATTTGAATGCATGCAGTATATGAAATAAGGTAGATGAGCTTGTAGTGCAGTTAGAAATTGGCGGGTATGACGCTGTGGGCATCACAGAGTCATGGTTGAAAGAAGATCATGGATGGGAGCTGAACATCCAAGGAGACACATTGGATCAAAAAGACAGACAGGTGGGCAGAGGGGGTGGGGTGTCTCTGTTGGTAAAAAATGAAATCAAATCCTGAGCAAGAAGTGGCATAGGATCAGAAGATGTAGAATCCTTGTGGGTAGAGTCAAGAAACTGCAAGGGTAAAACAAAACCTGATGGGAGTTATATACAGGCCTCCAAATAGTAGCCAGGATGTGGGGTACAAATTACAACAGGTGATAGAAATGTTATGGAAAAAGGGCAACGTTATGGTGGTCATGGGAGATTTCAATATGCAGGGAAAATCAGGTTGGTTTTGGATTCAAAGGGAAGGAATTTGTAGAATACCAATAAGATGGCTTTTAGAGCAGCTCGTGGTTGAATCCACTAGCGAAAAGGCAATTCTGGATGTGGTGTTGTGCAATGAACCAGATTTGATTAGGGAGCCCTAAGGTAAAGGAACCCTTGGAAGGCAGTAATCATAATATGATCGAATTCACCCCGTAGTTTGACAGGGAGAAACTAAAATCAGATGTATCAGTATTACAGTTAAGTAAAAGTAACTACAGATGCATGAGAGAGGAGCTGGCCAAAGTTGTTTGGAAGGGTACCCTACCAGGGATGGCAGTAGAGCAGCAATGGCAAGAGTTTCTGGGAGTCATTTTGAAGATACAGGGCAGTTCATCTCAAAAAAGGAGCATTTTAAAGTGAGGATGAGGCAACTGTGGCTGACAAGGGAAGTCAAAGGCAGCATAAAAGCAAACGAGAGGGCAGACAACATTGCAAAAATTAGTGGGAAGCTGGAGGATTGGAAAACTTTTAAAAACCAACAGAAGGCAACTAAAAAAGCAATAACAGAAGAAAAGATGAAATATGAAGGTAAGCGAGCCAATAACATAAAAGGGGATACCAAAAGTTTTTGCAGATACAAAAAGAGTAAAAGACAGACAAGCGTGGACATTGGATCACTGGAAAATGATGCTGGAGAGGTAGTAATGAGGAACAAAGAAATGGTAGTAAGTCTTTTGCATCAGTCTTCACTGTGGAAGTAACCAGCAATGTGTCAGAAATTCGAGAGAGTCCGGGAACAGAAGTGAGTGTAGTTGCTATTACTAAGGGGAAGGTGCTTGGGAGACTGAAAGGTCTGCAGGCAGATGAGTCACCTGGACTGGATGGACTACACCCCAGGGTTCTGAGAGAGGTAGCTGAAGAGATTGTGGAGGCATGATTCTTTCAAGAATCACTGGAGTCAGGAATGGTTCCAGAGGACTCGAAAATTACACATGTCACTCCACTCTTTAAGAAGGGAGGGAGGCAAAAGACAGGAAATTATAGGCCAGTTAGCCTGATAAGATATCAGAATACGTTATTAAGGATGAGGTTTCGGGGTACTTGGAAGCACATGATAAAATAGTGTCAGTGGATGTTGTTTACTTGGATTTTCAGAAGGCCTTTGACAAAGTGCCACACATGAGGCTGCCAAACACGATAGGAGCCCATGGTATTACAGGAAAGATACTAGCATGGACAGAAGATTGGCTGACTGACAGAAGACAAAGAGTGGGAATAAGAGTCCTTTTCTGGTTGGCTGCAGGTGACTAGTGGTGTTCCACAGGGGTCAGTGTTGGGTCCGCTACTTTTCACATTATAGGTTAATGATCTGGATGATGAAATTGATGGCTTTATGGCCAAGTCTGCAGATGATACAAAGGTAGGTGGAGAGGCAGATAGTGTTGAGGAAGCAGGGAGTCTGCAGAAGGACTTGGACAGGTTGAGAGAATGGGCAAAGAAGTAGCTGATGGAATACAACATAGGGAAGTGTATGGTCGTACACTTTGGTAGAAGGAATAAAGGCGTGGACTATTTTCTAAATGGGGAGCAAATTCAGAAATCAGAGGCGCAAAGGGACTTGGAAGTCCTAATGCAAGATTCCCTAAAGGTTAACATGCAGGTTCAGTTGGTAGTAAGAAAGGCAAATGCAATGTGAGCATTCGTTTCAAGAGGACTAGAATATAAAAGCAAGGATGTAATGCTGAGGTTTATAAGTCATTGGTCAGACCACACTTGAACTATTGTGAGCAGTTTTGGGCCCCATATCTAAGGAAGAATGTGCTGGCATTGGAGAGGATCCGGAGAAAGTTTACACGAATGATCCTGGAAATGAAAGGGTTAATGTATGAGGACAATTTGATAGCTTTGGGCCTGTACTCACTAGAGTTTAGAAGGATGAGGGAGGATCTCATTGAAACCTGCTGAATATTGAAATGCCTGGATAGAGCGGACGTGGAGAGGCTGTTTCCAGTAGTGGGAGAATCTGGGACCAGAGGGCACAATCTCAGAATAGAAGGACGTCCCTTTAGAACAGAGATGAGGAGGAATTTCTTTAGCCAGAAGGTGGTGAATCTGTGAAATTCTTTGCCAAATATGGCTGTGGAGGCTAAGTCATTGGGTATATTTAAAGTGGAGGTTGATAGGTTCTTGATTAGTAAGGGTGTCAAAGGTTATGGGGTGAAGGCAGGAGAATGGGGTTGAAAGGGCAAAATAAATCAAACAAACTACAGGAAGCTGGTTTCAAAAACTGGTAAGCATAATTATATGATACATTAAAACTGCTCTACTCTTCTTGTGTTAGTATGGTATTTTAATAAATAGTAAAATAACTACCTTTATAAAATTTATTTTATAAACTTTGACTATTTTCATTTACTGATTTCCAAAAAAACCTATAACTGTTCATTGAGATGTTCTCCAATCTGCTTGGAGTACCTGTTAAAATTATAGAACAAATGTCTATTTGAAAACTGTATAGATACAAACATGAAAAACGTATGAAGTCTTGATGTCAGATCTGTAGATCATGATGCAACAGATAAAATGATTTTCATCAGATTTTCATTCTGCGACAAAATGTTCAGAAATTTTACCACTGATAATAATCTAAAATTGTTCAGTTTTCATTCAAAAACACGTCAGTACTAAATTCATGTCACCAATTCAATTTTCTGGAAGACAAACATTACAAAATCACCCAGAATAGAAAGCCATTTGGTGTATAACGATGCTGGCATTTCATTAATCAAAACATTAATTCAAACATATTTATAACATTGAATATCTTGATCTTTTCCTAGAATTGCTCATGTCATAAACCAGATATTTCATTTGTGAAAAAGATTTGAGTACTACTTATGCTAATTTGTTTTCCAAATCTCGCTATCAGCTGTTGGCAATTCTAATAATGATATTACATTTTACTGCATTGGACTTCCTACAAATCCCTACAGATAGGTATCCTCCAACTCAGAAGGGTAAAAACATCTTACTGGAATGATATCCTTCTTCTTGAGTAGTCCTACAGGATCGAGGATCTGTTGCTTCCAGTCTGGTTTTGTTGGTTCTGAGGTGACGGAAACCACTGTAGCCATTGCTGACTTTTCCCAGATGGGGCAAGAAGTGCCAAGTGGGCCCTCAGGTGGGTTGTGGGATGGCCCTGTCCTTTCACCATTTTTATCAAGCTCTTTGTGTTCTCATTCATGGAGTTGAGGTTCTCAATGCCATCCCAATGCTCCTTCTCTAGCCTGTGCTATGGGCCAGAGATTCCTAGAAGTTATTCGGCTGTTGGATTTTTTTCAAGGAAATTTTGAGTACATCCTTTAGTCTTTTCCTTAGTCTTGCCTGGTATTCTCTTTCTGTGATAGAGTTCAGAATTGTGTGTGTTTGAGGATTCTGGTGTTTAGTGTGTGACTTTCCCAATGGAGTTAACTGAAGTTAAGTTAGGGCTTCGAAGTTGGAAATGTTGCTCTGTGTGAGGAGGCCAGCATTGGTTTACTAATTCTTCCAATGGATTTTCTTCCATTAGCTCTGAAGTTTAGCAATTATATAGGGCCTTGGGGAAACCACACCTCGGGTATTGTGTATAATTTTGGTCATTTTACCTAAAAAAAAATGTACTTACAACAGAGCAAATGTGGCAATGATTAACCACCCTGGTTTCTGTGATTGCAGGCCTGTCATATAAGGAGAGATTGAGTTGGCTAAGTCTTTATTCTTTAGGATTTTGAAGAATGTGATACAGTATAATGGAAATATATAAAATTATTAGAGCTCCAAGGCATGGGGAGGGTTTTACCATTGGCTGAAGAATCCAGAACTAGGGATCACAGTCTTAAGATAAGAGGTAGGCTATTAAGGACTGAAATGAGTAACAATTTGTCACTTCATGAGTGGTGAATCTTTGATTTCTCTACCCCACGCAGCTGTGGAGATTAATAGATTTCTGAATTTTAGAGGAATCAAGACATATTAGGAGAGGATCCTATTATGGTGTTGAGGTGGACATATTGAATGGCATAGTAAGCTTGAGAGGCCAGATGGCCTATTTCTCTTATTTTTATCTTTATATGTTCTTCAGATTACTGAACCTAATAAGAACAAAATACTCCCAATTTTGCAGTAGAAAATATTTTAACATTTGTCCTTTTTATTTTATGCTGAATTTGAGGAAAACAATTAGTGCTGCCTTATATTATTTGTGTTAAACACTCAAAGGTTAAAGTTAGAAGACTGGAACAAGAACAATGGAATAGATGACATGTCAGAGGCGTGGACTAGGGGTTTATGTTTTGGAAGGGAAATGGTCTTTGTGATGGATAGAACAATTACAAACAGTTAAAAGCCAGAATGGTAATCACTCACAAATGGAGGCCCATGTGTTAGTGTTCTTTTATTAAGTGAAGTGATATTTAGCAAGTAGACAGACAACATGCCAAATTTGTGGGAATGCTTTGGATCCAAAGTAGGATGAGTTGAGACTCAGGTGATAAAGGAGATTTGCAACTCTACATGTTACTATCAGATTACAGCCTTTGATATCAGTTCTGCATATATGCAGTGGTTTGGACCATCAGGATTTAAAAAAGAATTTTATACACTACACTTGTCATGAATAGATATATAATTATAAGATATCTTTTTTAGTCACATGTACATGGAAACACACAGTGAAATGCATCTTTTGCTTAGAATGTTCTGGGGGCAACCCATGGGTGTCACCATGCTTCCGCACCAACATAGCATGCCACAACTTCCTAACCTGTACGTCTTTGGAACGTGGGAGGAAACTGGAGCACCTGGAGGAAACCCACGCAGACATGGGGAGAATGTACAAACTCCTTACAGACAGCGGCCAGAATTGAACCTGGATTGCTGGCGTTGTAATAGCTTTATGCTAATCGTTACACTACTGTGCCTGCCTAACCTGAATAATTTTATACATTATTCATGTATAAAATGCAAAATAGGAAGTTTCTAGCTGTCATGTTGAATACTAGAAACTCATCATTGTTGCTTTGGAAAATGGGCTGTCTTGCACTTTAGGAAATGTCTTTTGCTCTTTTAAATTACAACATTCAGACTTTGCTGTAAACTATTTTTAAATTTTGAACCAATTGTATCCAGTGGTGAACAGGAAAGAGAGTTTTGCCTTTAAATTTATTAAAGGAACAATTACCACTGGTGATAATTTATCTGACCATCTTGCATTAAATGATATATATTAAAATAGCTCATAGCACATGCCATTCAGGGTACACAAAGTAGAACACGATCAAAACAATTCACTACAGTCCTTTTATCATGGATGATAATTCCTGACATTCCAACTTTCACTTTTGGATTAAATTCCAGCCAGATTGTGGGTCTGTTCTCGGCTGATTGCAAAATGATTCAGGCAGTCTTATCACAGAGTGAGCCACGGCAAAAGAAGCTGTCAAAATAATGCCAATCTTTCTCACAGGGACTAATGGAATTATCTGAAAAGTTTCCCCCGATGCAGTATGGGAGCACTCATCTAGGACAGGTTGTGACAGAGGAGAGGCAACTTTACTATTGTCCAACCGTGCTTGATCTAAGAGCACTTCAATATGTATTTCTAATGTAGGTTGGAACAGTGAGAGGGTTTCCAAAATAGTAATTTCTAGAAAGTGGGAATTGACTGAATTAAATGCAGGAGAGAAGGAGGTACTAACATTAATTGATTACACTCAAGCTTTCAAACAAAGTAATCTGTAGGAACAAAATCTTTCCAATCCTTGTAGAAGCTAAACTTTCCAATATGCAGAAAACAGATGATTTGGATCATTTAACCAAATAATTTTATTTAGCAGTGTGTGTGTTACACCTTCTGCAGTACTACCAGCACTTATACCTGTATTACAAATGCTTAAGTTATTCTAATTTCAGATCCCAACATAGGTGATAATCACTGTGAATAAATATTCCTCTAATAGCCAGAGTAGAACATTCACACTTTTGTTGGTTGGTTGACTAAATTAACCCCTCTTCCTCTGACTGTAGGACTGATGGTCACATTTCTTGCTCTTTATCCTAATCATCCATTGAATATCAGTTGAATATCAGTTCCTGATTGACCACCTAGGTAATGTTACTATAAAAGTTCCTCTCCGTTTAACCATTTGAAGGTTGGGAGAATAATTCTGCAACATACAAGCAGCATAGAAGGTGTGATAATGTACTATACTGGGAATGTGTGGAAGTTTCAAACAGCAAGATTGCTATATTAATAAGGAGTTGGGAAGGGCATTGAGTATCATGGGGAAAACTTAGAAAAGTGATGGAAATGCCATCGACAGTGCAAGGAATTATTTAAAAATGATCTTTAGCAGACCTCTGCTTGACATTTGGACAAATTAACAACCTGGTTAGGAGTTGGAGTCCATGTCAGGAAGTCATACCCAGGCGTTCAAAGGAACTATCTCAGGCAGTTAATATAGGTTCTGATTATTGATAGCAAGAAGATTCGGGCTGAAGTGAGGGTCACATGGAGTATTTCAGTGCATAAGAAACTTGAGACTTCTACTTCCAGACTTAAAGCTGACTTGGCTGTTCATGCATTTAAATCGCTATGTTTTGTATGTAATGAATCAGGGAGTGCGTTTTCCTGATATTGCTTACCAAATGGGAAAGAGTGAAATATTTCAATGATAACATTCTTAATGTATAATGATTAATCACAATCTCCTGGAATTTGCTTTGGGGGAAGAGAACAAGTTTTAAAGAGTTTTTCTGTAAAATTAACAATCACTCCTTTTCTCTTCTTCCTCTGTCATCAGCTATATTATGAGTAGTTGGAAATGCCTGAGGCTGCAGCTGAGGAGTACTGATGTGTTTAATGGCTGTTTATTCATCTTTTCTTGCAAACTCTGCCTGAACAAAACTCAAAAACAGTTCATTAAGAATTATATCAGAACTTGTAACTTCAAAACTAAACTTGATATTTCATACCGAAATATCAACAAGATAATTCTAAGATGGTTTTAATACATTCCAAGTTTTTCTATGTTAAATTCTTTGCATGACAGGACATGAAGGATTTAATTTCTTTTGTTGTGTGCCATAAATGTGACTGAAATCTTGAACGGGATATATTTATTGAAATATGGTAGAGATTCTGCAATGATAAACTATTCATAATAAATTAGAGTATTTTATGTATGCAAGGCTTTCATATCCCCATTAAAATCACAGCACTTGCTTACAATAGGATTAAAAGCTTTGGGATATTGTTGGGCAAGAAAAGCCCCATGAATATCATTAACAGGTTCTGGGGAGGAGGTTTTTGGCTCCTGCTTCCTGTCATCTAATTAATGCTTTGGAGCACAAATGCACAAAATGACGCACCAATATGTTTTTCCAATTTTTTTATTTGATAAATATATTTAGTATGCTTATGGGAATAATTTTAAGTAAATCAGGGTGCAGCCAACCTCAAATGAGAAACAATCCTTTGATGTGCCAGTTAACTAATTCCTTTTGAGATACAGATCTTTATCTTGCAAACTCTGAAGTGAATAGATGTGACTTCTTTATAATTTTGAAGCCAAAGTATGTATAGTAATTATTTTGACATTTTTGAATAAAGGTCATGGACCATGTTGCAGACTGTTTAAGATATTTACACACTGATCATTTATGTATGTAGCATCACTGTGACCAGAGCTGTGGCATTTTGAAATGGATATGGAGCAATACCTAACACCCACACAAATAATGCTAATCACGTCACAGTTGCTGTTATGTTGTAACGAGACTGAAGGCACAGAGGTTTTCTGACTAAACTGGATTCTGGAAAGTGTTTTCTAGATTGGTACAGCTATACATCTTGCTTGATGCTTGACAATACCAACTCACTTAGATAAAATAAGGTGTAAATGTTTTTGTCAATCTCCTTAGATTTTTTTGTTCCCCTCAGAAGAATCACTGAGTAATTTAAAGTCTTCAGTTGTTTTCTCATTGCTCTTGGTTTATATGGAAATGTTCTGTGTATTTTAAATGTCCATCAGTTTCAGTGATCGTTACAGACTCTGACAAATAAGGTATTATAGAAAAAGACCCACTGATCTGCAGTGGAATTGTGAATGGGAATTGTGTGCAAACCTATGACAAAATTGATATTGATTTTTTTTTTGCTCATACTTCTGAAAGTACTAAAGACTGGTAGATGCTCTAAGTAGGATGGGAAGAAAAAATATCAGGAACTACTGAAATACCCATACTGAATGGCATTGATTTTAATGCCATTTCTCTGCTCTCCACATTGATTTTCAGATTATTATGACTAACAATATGAATCCAAAAGGAAAATACCACTTACGTGAGTTTCAGTGTTTTAGTTACAGATGCATATCATTAATATTCATCAAGTAAATTGAATATTATACTGGAGATTTATGTTTTGCACTATTCATTCTTCTTAGGGTACTTGATTGGAAGCAGCATATAAATTACATTTTTATTGGTTCTTACCACATCAGCAACGAGAACAAATGAAGTAACAACAGGAATAAGCTGTAAAGTCCTGCAAGCCTGCTTTGCCATTCAATAAGGTTGTAGCTGATTTAATCTTTGGCCTCTGCTTCATTATCCTGCCCAGTCCCAACATCATTAACTTCTCTATTCCCAATAAATCTGTCTATCTCAGCCTTGAGAAGAGTTAATGATTCAGCATCCAAGTTCACTGTGTCATTTTTAAAGTACATTCACTTTTGTTACTTGGGCAAACAGGTTATTCAAATTTCACACAGGAGGATCTCATCAGTGATTAATGGTCATATAATGTGACTCTTTTCTGATTGTGGATGAGGAATATGAATTGGCTGGGACATCAGAACTCTTTAGTCTTATTCAAAGAGTGCCATGGGATGCTGAAGAAGTAAATAGAACCTTGGTATTCATCCCCAGTAATATGTACATTGCTAATTGAGATTGTGTGCAGAGGCTGGGGGGGGGGGGGGTCTATGGAACCCACAAAGGCTTACTCTCTTACTACAACACAAAGTGAGGCCACTTAGCCTTTCAGGTCCATGCCAGCTCTCAGCAGAGCAATCTTATCAGTCCCATTTTCCCACTCCTAATTACTCTGTAGCCCTGTAATTTATTCTGGTTCTGCTGCCACTGAGCTGCATGAAAGGTTAATTTTATAGCAGCCAATTAACCTACCAACATTTCTTTAGACTGTGGGGAGAAACTGGAGCACACAGAGGAAAGTCAATGGTTATGGGGAGAACATGCAATCTCCTCACAGACTGGATCAAACCTGAGTTCCTGGAACTCTGAGGAGACTGTGCTAACTGTTGTGTCAGCGTCATGCAAAACCAATTGAGTCAAACTGACACCACTGGGTCAATCTATGCTCCAAGACAGGATCATTGCCTGGTGAATGGCTCACCCATTGAGGAGAGAAGACAGGCACATTTTAATGGCTGGGTCGCATAATTAGGTGTTTCTGTATTCTTGTCCTAAATGGGAGGGACATCTGAGGCAAATAGCTACTCAGCTTGAAGTCTGCCCCTAGCATCCTGACGTGGATTGGAGGGTTCAGGGAAGGGAGTAGCAGTTGGGAAAAGGAGCAGAAAGGGGGAATAGAGCTGAAGTTTGGAATGAATGTCTCTCTATGTGACGCAAAGGGACGTGTGAGATGTAACTTGACACTAATTACCAACAAACTGATCATCACACCAAGTGAGATTACAAAGACTAGAGAAGGAACTAAATTGCTAACAGAGCTGTTTCTTTGCCAGATTTATAGTAGACACATATTGATGGGGAAATCAGATCAAAATGTGCCTTAATGTGGTTGATTTCTTCTCCAGTGAAAAAATATTACATTCCATAGCACCACCATTCATTTCTTTAATTGAAATATTGACCTCAACAAACATATTATTGATATTTGAGGTTAATTAAGATATTGTATAATTTCTTCACAAGTGCAAAATTATAACATGATAATTACTATACTGGCATATCACAATGATTATATTTTAAGTGCATCTAATATTATGTAGATATATCAAGAAGGTAATTCCAGGGAGTCTGAAATAAATGTTTCCTATCTTGAACAAATTCCTTTATGAAGATTAATTATAAATATGCATTACATTAAGTCGATAATCTTCAATAAACTGTAGCAATCACATCAGACACTAAGTTAAAACTGCTTTTACTTCCAGCTAGACTTAAGACTGACAAGTATGTTAGTGGTGTTGTCATTGGGCATTTAATTCTGCTTGTTAATTTCCTCTCTCTGCTATTTAATAGAATCATCAACCCATTTATTTTGAACATTGTCATGAATACATTAAAATAGTAGAGAGAAGAATTTAATATAAATACATTCAGGTTCTGTAAAACATGTATGCCTAGAGATTCACTAAATGCACAACATAGCAATGGTAATGTCTTCTTTGCTTAAAAATTCATTTTAATTGAAGTCAATGGAATTGAACTTTGGAGGCAGAGTACAATGTACAATGACGTGTTAAGAAAAAGCTTTCATTTACTTAGATTGAAGAATTACTGCTTTGATTGTGAAATGTAATTTTCCCTCTGGGCTATCCCTACATCTGCTTTGATAATACAGGGCAGATCCTGGACGTATGCAGAGCTGTTGAGTGACATGCTGTGTATGTACATCACTTCCATGGAAAATAAATAAAACTATAGATGCTGGAATCTGAAACAGAAACAGAAATTCTGGATGAAATCAGCCAGTCAAGCAGCATCTGTGAAAACGTCTTGGGTCAATGACCCTTTCTAAGAACAGAGGAGAGAATGGAGGGTTTACAGTTTTCAAAGCAGAGCTCAGAGGAAGAATGAGGTATTATTACTGACAAGGATAGTGATGGACATCAAGACGTATGGAGAGGCTGATGGAATGAAAAGGCAGGTAGCAGATAACATATAACATGGAGAAATACAAAGAGATACATTTTCGTAGGAAGAATGAAGAAAGGCAATTTAATATAAGGCATAATTATAAAGGGAGAGCAGAAACACGGAGACCTATGATAATATACACACATCTTTGAAGAAAGCAGGTCAAATTAAGAGAACAATGGGAAAAGGAAAAGGGACCTCAGCTTTATTAGAGGGAAAGAGTATAAAAGCAAGGAAGTTGTGTTTCATAAAACACTGGTCAGCCGCAACTCGAGTATTGTGTCTAATTCTGCACACTGCACTTCATGAAGGAAATGAGGAATTTAGAGAGAAAGCAATGGCTCATGGAGTGAGCAACTTCAGTTGGGTGAACAGAATGGAGAAGATGAATTTATTCTTCTTGGAGCAGAGAAGTTTATTTAAAGGGTGATCAAAGTACCAAAGCACTCAAATAAGAAGAAACAGCTCCAATTGACAGAAGGATTGACAACTGGAGAGGACAGTTTAAAACAGAACCCAAGAAAACACAAGGAAAAACCTTTTCACCAAGTAGTTATGATCTGGAATGTGCTATTTCAAAAGGGTGATGGAAGCAAATTCAACTCTAACTTTCTAAAAGGAATTGGATAAACACCTAAAGGAAAACAAAATTGCAGGTACACAGAAAACAGGACTGGATTGGTCATATAAAATACTGACATGAGCTAAATTGGTTATTATACCTCTTTCTGTGCTTTCATACTTCATGATTCTATGTAGAAATAAATAAACATGATTATTAGTAATCATTAAAAAACAAAACCAATGTATTGAATTCATATCTGGATCTTACTTAATAATTAAACCTTTATTTTATTAATTACTTAATTACAATTAAACATATTTATATATGATTAATACACATAAATATTTATTAATTCAATGCTTAGACTGAATTGCTTTTAATTAAAACTCATTCTCGACTAACTTTGATTAAATTTTATAGTTGAAATAAACAAATATTTACAAAGATAAAATTAATGTTGCTTGTTTTTACTAATAAGAACAGTTGAAATGCTCTTTAAGCTGATGAGGCAGGTTGAATTAAATTAATTGCTTGATATTTACTTTGCATATTTCATAATTCTGTCAGTTCAGCAGATGTGTAATGGAATACTCATTAGACTTCCCAACTCTGTTAATAATATCATGAGGCAAATTGCCCAGTACCCAATTAGTCAGTGGGTTAGGGTTAGAATCAGCTGGTCTATCAGCTATTTCCATTCCAACATGCAGCACACTTCAATCAAAAAAAGCATGGTAATAAGCTATCAGAATTCAGTTTAATACTGTTGTTGTATAAAGGGATGTCAATTTCAAGGAAAGGTAAACAATTTTTTTGTAAAGTGTTATTTTTCTAATAACTGAGAAATAGTTTTGAGATGTTTTGGGACCACATTTGCAATCGGCTTTGTGCACAGTTTCAAGAGATTTCTTTGTTTTTTTTAAACTGAAGTTGCAAGTGCAAACGTAACAGATGTTCTGAAAGATAACCCGGAATTCAAATCACAAAAATCTAATTGCATTATTTTAAAATATAATTTTCCAGTGCTCTATTCTCGATCAGGATCTTTTTGATGTAAGGTAATGGGATGCAGAATTGGCCCTATGGTGTTATTAGCCCGATCTCCAATTTGTATCCTCCCCTTGTGACAGCCAATGAAGGGAATACAGCCTTACAAAATCTTAATGTAAAAGACACCCGCAATTTTAAGCTAATTTAGTTCTTCATCTTTCTCGGCAATTGAAACTGTCACTTTTTTAGTATGCACCAGAAGGGAAATTGTTTATTTTGCTCCTTGCATGTGTTGCAAAATTGCACAACGCTCATGCAATATTTTCATTGTGTTAAAGGTAATGAAATCAAGATCAAGGGCTGAGAGTTCAAACAAGTCTCTGTGAGTCAACCAGAGTCATTGTTAGTGAGATTGCTAATTGGATGAGACATCAGATGCTGTCAGAATACCTCACCCTAAAGGTGGCCATAGTTTTAGAAGAAGATGTTAACAAAGATAGGACTTTCTGCCCTTCCATTGCACAGTTTGTGCTGTTTCAGAAAATCAAAACTGGCTCACTTATCAATATTCAGTAGTATGTATACTGGGAGATTATGATGGAAATTACCTTTCTCAATAGCTTTTATGACCATTTTATTTAATTTTCACTCTGGGACCTATGCAATGGGTAGAGCAGAACTGACTATTGTGTTGCTGTCAAGCACAACTGGGAGGAAAATTTTCTCTGTGCACCTTGTGTAATGAATGAGCAAACAAGCTGATAGTTTCCTTTCAAATACTGCTCAGAGGGTAGCTTCTTCCATTAACTATATATATCTCTAATAGAACGTTTGGTATATGTTGTCTTGTCCTCCAAGTATGCTTAAGTTTAATTTTATAATTCAGAAAAGCAGAAAGAAATAAACAACACATTGAGAAAAATATGGTCATGGGGACAGCATGTTATGAGCAACAGCATTTTTTTTGTGCACTTAAATCAATGCACTTAAACAGGCTTCCTTATGGGCACATGAGCCATTTTATGTTGAATGTACTGTTTGTGGGTGTTCTGACAAACCCAGGTGCAGAAATTGTTAATATATCCCATAATGTTTGTATCCTTTTCAAATCTTTACAAGTCACACTTTGATTAAAATTATATGAATAGTTGCCTGGTTCTGTCGCAAGAGCAGTTAAATTCTGACTATGTTAAGCATTTATGAAGGAACAAATTGACAGTTTTAATATTTTCAGGCTTTACCCAAGTGGTAAAACAATGCCTGCTGCACTGCATGGCTTTTTTTTAAAGCACTGTACCCTTAAGCTTACTACAAGAAATGCAGTGGGGTGATCTGTGAATATTCTACAACAATGTGATCTACCATAAATATTGTAGAAACACCGAAAACTGTGTACTATTCTTGTCAATTACACTTCTCAGTTAAACATTTAAATGTCACACTCAAGCTTCAAAATTTCAAAAAAAGCACAGGAAAATAACATCAGGTGCTTCAATATTCATTGTCTCTTAATTTACCTTCACACATTTCTCATTTCCAGCCTGAACAGCATTTAAGGTTCAACTGAACTCACCCACTTGTTTACTCGTCGAGTAGATTTTTACACATTAAATGAATGCATTCTAAATTAGCAACTGTATTGTACGTTTTGCATTTATAGAACACCACTTCAATATAGCATTATCTGACTGACCTTGAGCAATACCAGACGTGATTTAACAGGACATAGAAATTGTTATTTTGGATATGTTTTGTTTATCATACTGCATCTGTCCTATTACGTCCTATTTTGTTACAGATGAAGAAACTGTTCAATATTGAGCATTATTGGATATATTGAATGCTTCTCATCTAACACACTGACACTTAAAGCTAACCTGTAGAATACCTTCAACAAATTAATTCCTTAAAGTTGTATTAATTAAACCATGTGAACTTATGGGGCTACCACTATCAGAAGTAGAATATCACCTTCTGATTTGCAGAGTAGTCTCCACTGACAGTTTACTTCATGTCATGCATTGATGCAGACTGATGACATGATTAGACAATTGTATTATTATGTACCTGGAGCAAAGAAGGTGAGCTTTATGAACCTCTAGCATTTTCCTGTGGAAAAAACTTACCCTCAGTGGTATAATATTAACCATACTACGTTATTTCTTACATTGTTTTTTTCCCAATAACTCTCCAAACATTGCCTCTTAGTAATTTACAGGATTCTGCAAAATATTGGGATTGAAATTACATCAGTGACATCATTGTTTGACCACTATAGTGTTTAAAAAATTGGGAGCAAAATACACATGAGCTATTTCTGACAAAATCTGATGCTGGTGCTGCTTCTCTCAACTTTGCATTGTTAAACTCTCATTAAATAATAGGAAGGAACTCCCTGTCCCACAACTAAAGGGATCATAAACTACTTCAGTACGAGTTATTGGATAATTTCTTCTAACTATTGCTACAATTAAACTGTTTCACTATAGTCCTGTCATTGCAAAAGTCAATGGCGAGAGGCATGTTGGGAGCAGGAGGACAGTTTGTTGAACATGTCTTCTGCCCAAATCAACTCTTCCCAGTCATAATAGCAGTAGGTGTCTCTTTGCACTGCAGCATCCCTGGGGAATGAAAAGATACCTCACTGAGAAGAACATGGTGCTAGAAGGACGAGAAGCAGGAGATAGTGAGGAGAGGAATAGGTAAGGGTGGGATGAGGAGAAGGGTTCTCTGCAGAACCTGCCCAACCCTACCAAAGGTCCTTAGATTATTCCTACTTGTTGCTCAGCAGAAACAGTAGAAATGTGTGCCCTTCAATAAGGATGTTGCCACTAAAATTCGCCAGTTGCTGCACCACAACTGCAGCCTCAGAACAGGGAAGGAAATGCCAGTAACTCCCAAGATAAACACAGCAGTTAACTTTTATGCATCTATGAACTTCCAAATCTCAGTTTCATATCCACTGTTGTGCATTGAACTTGATTAGGTGCAAGAATAAGATTCTACCCTTCAAGCCAGCTCCTACCAAGCACTATACCTAATTCATACGCATGTGAAATATTTGACCTTTTGAAGGATCTTCAAACATTTACCCGAGCCCCAACAAAATTTCTCAATAAAATGTCATGATTGTCATAACAATTTATACTTGTTATTCAAATCATGGTCACTTTTCTGTAAATTGGAAAGACATCATCCACATTTAAAAGTATGGCCATAAAAACAAACGTAAGAAATAAAAACAGCAATAAGCTATTCAGCCCCTTTCAATAAGATCACAACTGTTCATTTAGCTTCAAGCCATTTTCCTGCACTAACCCCATATCCCATGATTCCTAATCACTTCGCATGTCTCTATCTCCCTGAGGCACCAGGGCCAGTCTCTGTGGCACCTCTCAAGTCACAGCTTTGCAACGGAGAAATGATCTGTTTTATTCCCATTGTCTATTGTAGGAATATGACTGCTAACCAATCCTTAATCCATGTCAGGAAATGCCCCTCATTCCATGTGCACTAATTTTATATCATAATCTCTAGAGGTGCATCTTATCAAAGACCCTCTGAAGATCCAAATATGCAACATCTGCTGGTGCCTTCTTATTTTTTTTCACTTAGTTACAACTTCATAAAACTCTACCATACTTTTCATAAATCCATGTTGACTCTACTCAGTTCTATTATTATTTTCTAAGTAACTGGTTACCTCTTCCATTATAATAAATTCTAGCATTTTCCTGACTATTGATGCCAGAGTAACAGGAGTGGCATTTCCCTGATTTCTTTCTCCCTCTTTTAAATAGCAGTGATCACATTTTTTTTCCAATCTGTGAGAACCAATTTAGTGTCTATAGAATTTTGGAAACTGACAATGCGTGCATCTACTATCTCGATGACCATCTCCTCAAAACCTTGGACTGCAGGTCTTCTGGTTCTGGAGATCTACTGACTTTCAGTCCTATTAATTTCTCTTATAGATATTTTTTTAACTAATACTCGTATCTTTCACCTCCTCAATCATTCATGGCCTACTTTTAAAAACAACTCCAGTAGGTGGCACCACAAGAGACTGCAGAGGCTGGAATCTGGAGCAAAAAACTTGTCCAGGTGATGGGTCTCAGCCTGAAATGCTGACTGTCCATTTCCCTCCACAGATGCTGCCTGACCTGCTGAGTTCCCCCAGTAGTTTGTTCTTTGCTCCAGTAGGTGGTGCAGTGATGCTTCAGTGTGGCACAGTGGCACTGCAGCTCGTTTTGCAGTTCCAGCAACCTGGGTTTGACCCTGACCTCGTGCTGACTATGTGGAGTTTGCTTTTTCTTCCTGAGACCCCCTTGACTGTGTTTGTCCTTGATGTGACCTCCTTGACTCCACCCCATAACGTATTATGTCCATCCTTGCTGCCACTCCAGAGTAACAAGAAAATGAAAAGGCCATATTCCAAATAAAACAAGGCCTCAGAAGCAGACAATATCTGTTCCATGCTGCCTGAACTGCTGTGAGGTTCTACCATTCTTTGTTTTTATTTCAGATTTCCAGTATCTGCACATTTTTTAATTTCCATCTGTGGAAGAGTCTGCAGTTCCCACATTGGCTTCGTCAGTCACGTTAAAACCCACAAAGCCAGAGTGGAAGTGAGCCATTATCGATCCCAAAGGACCCCCCAAGAAGAAGATGTATTTCATATTCAAGGAGGGTGATAATGAGGCTTTTTTAAATATAATAACTTACGAACAAATAAACAGAGAGGTCGTTTACTTTGTCACAACACACATACCACCTTCTGGTAATTATTTATGCATGTTGAATAGCTGTGGGAATTATGTGTTGTCAATGACAAGTGCATGATCTCACCTCAAATACAATATTAGTATAAATTCCAAGGGCAGCATATGGTAACAGAGCCTTTAAAATGCTTCATTCTTCTGTGTGAGATAATGATTGCAACACAGCATCTACGCAAGTTGATTGAATATATCAATTTAATACTATAGTTTAGATTTAGCTGTTTTTGTTCTAACCGTGCTGTCTTACTCCATGGTGGGACATACATTGTACAAATATATGTGGTTGAGCCATCAGTCTGCCTTTCTTATCTAGTAAGGAAAGAAAGCAAATCATGTGCAGTAAGAAGCTGTAATTCTAACATGTATTGTCGCTGGGCAACACTTCTGTACAGAGAACTTCTGTAAGAAAATTCTTCCATTTTCACATTTACTCCTTCAACACATAAACCTGTGCAAGATTTTCTTTAAATAATAATGAACATTTTCTGAGAATGTTTATTAGTTTAATGATGTCCTTTGCTGTTTTACAATAAAATAGAAAGAGAAAGATCCCTTTAAATATAACACTTTCAGATATAATTATAATATCTTAAATACCAAACTCACTAAAGAGAAGCTTCATAAAATTCTAATTAAAACACTTTAATTGGACTAATAACATTGTTATATGTGTATCTATTAGAAGATATTTTATGGTGTGAAAATTAGCCAAATGAATGATTTTCTAGTTAATCTGCTTTCTACATTCTGAGAGACACTGAGGGTCAGAGGTAGATGCCATTATTCATGAAAGAATAGTTTCATCCTCCTGACCAACATATGAAATTGTACCTCACAGCATGGAGGGAATGGCAGTTCCAAGGATGTTTGCATTCATCCCTTCTAATGCTGAGGTTTCCTGACTAGTTGGTGGCTCTGATGTTACAGTGCTTCCCAACAGCATTCAACTCCTGTGGAATTCAATATACAAGAGCATGGTAACTATTCTTCTGGACCTGCACAATCTGGATACAATCATCATTTCTTTCTTTATATGAACTCACAGAGATGGAAAGCCATAACATTAGGCATGACACTCATTGATTTCATGAAACTGCCTTTTCTGCTAAAGTCAGCTGTTGTAAACTTTGCAGCCAGTTTCCTCTGGAAGAGATGCTGAGCAACAAAAGAAATCACTGACTATAACTATCATCGAATACATTAAAAGCTCTCTGCAAAATGAAATCAAGATTTCACAAGTATGTATGCTCTTCTGTGTTTTGTGTTTATAATCTTGGACTGTAATTTAGAAAGGATTGACAAAGTGAATAACCTTTGAGGAAAAGAAAAAGTACGAGGCTGGTATTGAAGACAAAAGTCATCAGTGCAAAAGCTGCAGATAAGTGTAGAAAAAAATGTTAAATCCACTTCATTCTCCTTTCCTGTGTCTCCTCTCACCTATTTAAATACTCAGAAAAACTATAGCTTCAAACCATACACAGATGCTGCACTTTTCATCTCAGCACAATCTGTGAAGCTGGATGAGTGTCACCATGGTGCCTTGTCCATTTGCAGCAATAAATGAACACAAATGTGAAAATGCTGATTTATATCAGGTGACATTTTGTTTCTATTTTGAGTAGGTCTTGATTTAAGTGGTTAACATTCCTGTCAGAAATATCAAGGGCCAAATTAAAACATGTCATCAAATAACATGAACATCCCAGACTATTAATGCCTATCCTAGAGAACATAGGTTATCCAATGTGTTGCTTCCTGTGTTCCAGCCTGTATTGAGCCCCATTCATTAATCACCTCGACTATGTGGTGAATAATGTTAGCAAGGTCAGCAGCCAGAAAGATTTCCTAGGCCTTAACTTGGAGGATCTGGTGAGGCTGACCAAAGAGAAAGGAAATGACAGACAAATGATGCCAGTCCTCTTTAAGATGGTCACATCACTGCAGAAAGAAAATGATTGAAGTTGCACAGCAGTTTCCTCATGACAACACAGGCAGCCAACACTACCACTGCAACCACCATAAGCTTTGCATTTTATCCTATAATAGACATATTTTTGGCCTTGATGGATGAACATAAGATTACCCTGACCTGCACTGGTACTTGATTAAGCAATTCTTCAGATATAAATGTCTCTTTATGAGCTTTCCCTTCCTATCTTTGTAATCTCCTGCAGCCCATTAGCATTCCAAGATGTCTGCATGTCTCTTGTGCAGACCTCTTCTGCTTCCCCAGATGTAACCAACCCACCAAAAGGTGCTGCGTCTTCAGCTGCCAACCCCCGAGTTCTGGAATTCCATCCATAAAGTTTTCTGTTTTTGCCATCTTTGTTTAAAAACGTTCCTGTGAAGTACCTTGAAACATTTTTGGTATGTTAAAAGGTGATACATAATTAGAAATTGTTGTTGATTGGTGATATCTTCTACAAGAAGGCTCAGGTGAAATATCCATTGGGGGAACCACTTGCTTCATGAATGATTGCAGAACGTTAGTACAATGAGCTAGAGTCCCACACAGATGAGTAGTGGGTGCTCTCATATTATGGTATTGATGAGCTGGTAAGATGGCAGATGGAATTTAACCTTAAAAGATGAGGTGAGGATATATAAAAAGGCAAGGATATACAGAATGGAAGTACTGAGGAACAGTAGGACCTCAGTGTGCATGTCCAAGGATCCCTGAAGTATGGGTAGAAAAAGTGACTAAGAAGACAGACAGGATACCTACCTTGATTGGATAGAAAATAGGAGCAGGGAGTTTATGGTACAACTGTATAAAATATTAGTTAGGCCACACCTGGAGTACTGTATGCAGTTCTGGTTGCCACACAAAAGGAAGGATGTAATTTCAATGGAGAGGACACTGTCAAGTATTTTCTCTTGTGTGCTTACCTAATTTTCTTTTGAAATACTGAATAGACCACCATTCTTTACAGGCACTGAATTGCAGATTATAATCATTCTTTGTGTAATAACCTTTTCCTGTGTATAATAACCACTCTCTGAATAATAATTGCTTTCTATGTATAAGTACTCTTTGTTTAATGCATTTGGTTGCTTCCACATCTAATATTTAAATGTTCTGAACTGTACGTATCATTGTAAATGGCCTAACAAAAAACATTGGATTGTTACTTCTGTACTTCACCTCCACTTCGATGTTTAACAGGAATTACATTTAAGGCAAGAAGCAACTGTCAATATAAAGTCTTATGATAATCTGGAATAATTAAAGAATAATCTAGAAAGAAGTCATAATTGTTTCAGAAAGCCTGATAAATGTGGACTGAGAGTGATTAGGCATGGTAGTGTAGCAGTTAGCGTAATGCTTTATAGTGCCAGTGACCCGGGTTCAATTCCGACTGCTTTCTGTAAGGAGTTTGTACGTTCTCCCCATGACTGCATGGTTTCCTCCCATATTCCAAAGACATACGGGTTAGGAAGTTGTGGGAATGCTATGTTGGCTCCGGATGCATGGCGACACTGTGGGCTGCCCCCAGAACACTTTACGCAAAAAGATGCATTTCACTGTGTGTTTTGATGTACATGTAACTAATAAAGATATATTATAATTCTTTGCATAAACAATGGACAGTAAACCTCAACAAAGGGGTACGTTTTATCTAATGTTATTTAATGATTCCAGCATTCTTATAATGCACTGAACATGCACTCAGCCATGCATTTGAATCCTCATTATGCATTAATTAATATAATTGAATCTCACAGAACAGGAGGACATTCTGTCCATTGTGTCTGTGTCAGCTATTTGAAAGGCCTATCTAATCATTCTCAGTCCATATTTTTTTCCTCATAGACTTGAACCTTTCATGTTCTGAGTAAAAATCAAATTCACTTTTTAGAGTCACAAATGAATCTCAGGCAGCACATTCCAGATCATAACAACTCACTGTGTAAAAAATGCCTCTTTATCTACTCTGATATCAATAATGCCTTTCCCTATTTATTAGAGCTTAGCACTCATGAGTATGTGGGCACACTGCCAAGTAATGTCAGTTTGTGAACCTCAGTCAAGGTTCAAAACCCCTTGAATAAATTAGCAATTAAAAAAAAGTATTTTATCTGTGAAGTGCTGTCTTGTTCACATTTCAGTCATTTCATTTCTGATTTATAAGTCATTTAAACACACTAATTACTCCACTGTTGGTGGCATAATATAATGATCTGTGAACCATCCTGGGAACAGCTATCACATCAATGTCACAATCTCACTTGAAACCTACAAAATGTTAATCATACATTTGCCTTGAAGGAAAACATTAACAGCTGAATGGCAAATGCTGCTATTTTTCAGCAGCCAGAATTGGATGCAGACATACATCTTGATAATTTGGAATGATGGTTGACTAAAATTGGGAAAAACATATCCAATTATTTCTTATCATTTTTATACCATTACACGAGGACATAACAGTGGAAAGAACAACATGGCGCAGGCAGGAATTAAGAATGATCAAGGATGGATATTGTCATGTTCGCATCTCTCTGAAGCTACTTTGATTCCCAGGATCCTTTACAGGCTGAAGGAGTATGCCTGTCATGGTTCTGAGTTCTGGCCCTCAATTTGGCTCCATTAATGCTTTGTTGTCCAGCACCTGGATTCCATGCTGGACTGATTACATAATGACACACACCTGAACCCCATCAGGGGCCTAGCATAAGTACCTGTGTTTCTCTAGCAC
>JARFYF010000036.1:25171515-25185492 GCA_030265395.1 Rhina ancylostomus
GCCTGGATAGAGTGGACGTGGAGAGGATGTTTCCAGTAGTGAGAGAGTCTAGGACCAGAGGGCACAGCCTCAGAATAAAAGGACGTCTCTTTAGACAGGGATGAGGAGAAATTTCTTTAGCCAGAGGGTGGTGAATCCGTGGAATTCATTGCCACAGACGGCTATAGAGGCCGAGTCATTGGGTATATTTAAAGTGGAGGCTGATAGGTTCTTGATAATTGAAAGTGTCAAAGGTTACGAGGAAAAGGCAGGAGAATGGGGTAGAAAGTGAAAAATAAATCAGCCATGATTGAATGGCAGAGCAGATTCGAAGGGTCGAATGGCCTAATTCTGCTCCTATGTCTTACGGACTTACCTAAACTGTTATCCATATCAGTATGAGACAATAGACTGGTTATTAATACAGCTGAATATTTTGTAATGAAATTAAGAGTGACTTCATTCATATGTGTCTAATGCGGAATGCAGTCAGAGAAGCAAAACTCCAAGAGGGCAATGACTGGCTTCAATGTTTACTCTGTCAATTTATCAATAGTTAGAAATATTTCTCATGAAAATGACTCTGAAAAATCATTTACTTTCTTTTTCACCCCACCCCCTCTCCACCAATACAACTATTCTTTATCAACGGACTTCATGGTCTTTCACATTTTGCTTGCAAGAGAAAGTACCAAATGATTCTCTCTAATGCCCAGAACAACTTAAATTTTCAATTTTTTCATCCCTCTGAATGCTTCCTATAACACATTTTGCATTTTTCCTCATCTCCTTGACCTATTTTTTTAAACTCATAATCCATTTATTGGCTTTTGCTGCATTGACCTGCATTCAGGGGAGAAATATTTAATAAACAAACCATAAATAATAAATCAGCTTTTGCAGACACAATCTTTATAACAAATTTCTTCACAAACTCAAGTGGAATGCTTTGAATATATATTCCTCATAAGCTTTAGCGTATTGTAATATTGTTGAGAAATGGTTGCAATATTTGCAGAAGTACTAATAAAAATGTATTATGTAATTCCATACAGATATACTGTGTGCAAACATATTATTTACTATTTAACTGTGCAAGATACAATAAAAGTAAAGCTTGTATCTATTGGTACTACATCAAAATCGAGTTCAATTGTTTTCTAAATGGATGCAGATTTTCCATTTCTGCCTTGGGTGCAGGAAATGGATCAAAGATAGTCAAGGGTTCTGTCAACCCATAAGCAGCAGGATGGGAAATGTTTCCAAAAATTCAACTCACTGTAATTTTCTCCCCATTTGCTTTATTGGGTTAGTGAGGAATGCCAAAAACTTCTGGTTTACTGCAGAGGAAGAACAACTTAAGCATTTGTTGACAACCTACAAAAGGCCCCTAACGTCACTGATTTCAGTTCAAAGCAGGCCACAGAGCAAAAGTGATGTCTGTAATATTTTAACTCCCAGCATAGTTAAAATGCAATCAATCATTTTGGGTGTAAAATTGTCCAAAGGTGTTGAAAACTTGTGTGGTCCAGACAAACCATTGGCCATGTTGCAATGTGAAAAGAAAATTAGGAGAAATCTCAATTTTCATAAATTCAAATCTAAATCTGCAAATGCTGGATATCTGAAATACAAGCAAAAAGTACTGGAAACACTCAGCATTCTGATAGGGTGTGGCTTGGATTGCCAAGGTTTTTAGTGTTTCTGGAGCCATCTCGTTAATAGACTAATGAGGGTAGCTAGATGGAGAGAGAACTAACAAAGAGGCTTGTAAAGCTGTGAATTGCAGGTCAGTGCTGTTGCTAAACTGGAAACCAAAAGTAGAGTTTCAGAAATGCATAACACATCAGTCAGTATCTGAGGAGAAAGGGAAAAACTATATTAATATTACAGATAGGAAAGCTTAGAGCAGAAGTAGTCAATTCTGATACAAACAGAAAAAGCACATTACTGAAATTGTTGAATTTGATATTAATACCCAAAGAATGCAAAATGCCCAAGCAGAAAATGAGGTGTTGTCCCTAAAACTTACATTGGGCCTTGCTCGAACAATGCATTAGCCCATGGACAGATAAGTACTGGGATAACCCCCATGCCGTTAATGTGCCTACAGAAGACTTCGGGATTTATTTTGATTATTTTGCAATGCAGAAAGCAAGTAGTGTGCTGAACTGTATAACTAAAGCACAGAGAATAAATTAGAAAAAATCTTGCTTAAATTATGTTGTAATCTATCATATGGTAAGACCATTTATCAGATTGCCACACTTGTTTGTATCAAGCAGCTTTACCAAGGCAAACAACTTCATTTCCTTCTCTGAGGACATAACAAAGCAAGAGGACAGAAGTCTGAGCTTTGTCAGGATCATAGGCTTTCCTGGAGCACAAGGCAGAATTTGTTGTATTCCCATGGTCTTGCAGACTTTACAATAAGGATTGCAATATATATATGAGCAAGCAGGGATTTCACTCACTTAATCCGCACTTGCATGGTGATGGGAGGCAGGAAATCCTGCAGACTTGGGCTTTGTTTCCTAGCAATTCTCTTGTTACCTTTATCCTGTGCCAGTCCTCAAAACCCAACTCATCTGCTCTGGCAGGCTGTGTGGAGACAAGGAGTATTCTCTGAAATTGTACTTCATTGCACTAGAAAAGTAACTGAATAGAAGCAGAATAAAGTCACAAAAGAAATATGTATTTGATTGAATGCTCTAAACACAAAATTTAGCAAAATATGAAACTGAATTTCATAAGAAGTTAAAATACACATACACCACTGCATTGTGCATTTAAGGCATGCAACCAAAACAGATTTATTTTGCAAAATCCATAAAACCGTAAGATATAGGAGCAGAATTAGGCCACTCAGTCCATCGATTCCCTACCACTAGAGGTCTAAGTGAGAAAACTGTTGTCATCCTGTTTATATAGTCGACCAAATAGCACAAAAGCTTGAACACAAGAATGCTTGGCTGCAGACTTCATCATCACATGAGGTTGTCTGGCACATCCGACTTAGGGCACCTACACGTGCACTGCTAGAGGACATGCCAGGGAGTAGTTGCATTTTCATCCCAAGAAAAGAAAGAGTGGGGTTCCCCTATGGTGTTGCTGTGCAACTGAGCACTCCTGCTCCTATATAGAAATGATGCCAAGGTTGGAGAAGGTGGTGTATCCCAAAACCTGATAAGCAGCAGTCTAAGGTAGCAATGAAGCTATCTGAGCTGTACCCACAGGCTCTGTAACTGAGAGCGTCTCTGCAGTATGTCAACAGCCTCCTTGATCTCTCCAGTGCTTAATGATTCCAGGCACAATGTGCCATTACCAGTTGGAGGGAGTTTCCTCTATGCTATTCACCTTTACTTGTACACTTCCTTCTAGACAGTCCAATGTTTTGTTTCAGTAGTTGTACAATCTCCACTTTCCTCATTGCCCATTGGCCTTAGCTTGGGAGCTCATTCCCTACAATACTGGTTTTTAACCCACCTTTCCTCCTGCTCGCTTATAAAAAGTGATTTATCCTCAGCAACCTCTTCTAACTGATGCCTACAGTATTCAATATGTCAGTCCTTGTTGGGGTGAGAATGAACAAATGATACCAATGTTATGGCAGAATCCTCAAACACTTTGTACTACAGCTCTAGCAAGCTCTGATTTTAAAATTTCTTTCCTTGTTTAAAGCTATATCTTTACCAACCAAAAAACACTCTTTGCACATTACTACACAACACTTAATCAAACAGACATTTTCAAGACTTGACTCAAATGCTTTCCAATATTACTTGAATGAAATCGACACAGAGGCTGCACTGGTGATAAATTTGAAATGAATACACAGCTGCAAAATGAGCAAACTCATTGTCTATAACAAGATCACTTTAATAGCACTTGTGTATCACACTTTAAATATTTATCACATCTAAAGGGGGCCGGTAGATCACATTTTAATATTTACTTTAACTAATCGCAGTGAAAATTTTTTAACACCTTTTGCAAAGTATTGCATCAGAAACTCAATCTATGTTTCCATGTATTATTTGGAGCAAGTAATTCGTTCAGTCCTTTGATCCGAATAGATATATGGTTGAGTAAAAATTTTGATGTGCAGATCTAATGACAACCTTAAACAAAATAACAACTGAACACTGAGAATGATGAAAAATAAGTTGAATTCTTCAGTCAAATAAGGAACAATACAAACAGGATTTCTGATATGTTTTTGCCATAACATAAGAAAACCCAGATCTCCTGCAAATGTTTTTCTTGCAAATATTGAAAAGATTTATTCCACAAGCAGTAAATTAAAACAAAAAATTCAAATTAAAGTCTATGCACTGAGTCAGTATTTGAAGATTAAAGGCTGATAGCTTTTTTAATTGCTTCTCTCCCACTGATCCAGTGGAGGCAGAATTAGATGGATATGTTATATTATGTGAAGATAATGTCTGAAAAAGTATGGAGATAGATACAGAATAAAGTGAACAATTCATTCAGTGAGCTCATTAGGTGAAAATCCTTCTGTGCTATATTATTGTATGGGATTAATTTATATTTTAGATGGCTGATGAGCAATAAGGTAAAACTGCCCTTAAAAGTGACTCATCTTAGAAATGCATGGCCACACTGCTTGCCAATTCCACAACTGAAAGATGCAAAACAGGGCACCATGGAATTTGTAAAATTATTATGCAGTTTTGATCCTACATTCGGTGCAATAGTGTTCCCACTGTCCTCTAATTCATGTTCTGACAGTACAAACATCTTTCTACCTGCTACCACCTATACTCCATTAACTCCAAAACCCAAGTCCACAATTTACAACTTTAAGTCCTGTTTTCCATTTGCGTACAACATCTCCATATGGGGGAGGGGTTGTGTGTTTTGGTTCAGCTCTTGCAGCTTGCCAATCGTTAAACATGTGAGATAAGTACAGTAAAAACTGGCGATAGTTAGAAGGTCAGGCAGCATCTGTGCAGGGAACTGCTGAGTTTCCGCAACACTTTCTGTTTTCATTTCAGATTCCCTGCATTTGTAGTTCTTTTGTTTTTCAGTGAAACACATGAAGCTGGCTGGCAAGTAAGCTGTGATTTCTCTCTGTAAAGGACAGTGTTACCTTATCAGCCACCTAAAATATAAATTAGGCTTATACAATTTTATAGCACAGCAGGATTTTCAACTCATGAGCTCTCTGAAGGAATTGACTTACTTTTGTACTCAACTCTATACTTGTTCAGACCTTATCTTCTAACATTTTGATCTAGTTCTGCCTCCACTTGATCAGGTAGACATCTAGTAGGAGAGAAACAAGTAAAAAAAATGTCAGCTTTCGATCTTCAAATATTGACCGTACATACAATATGTTTTATGATTTTGTTTCGTTTTAATTTACTGATTGTTGACTAAATCTTTCCAATATTTGCCAATCATTGTTCCAAAACAAGGATCTTAAACTCCACAGCAAAAAAAACATGTTTTCCACATTAATAGATATAATTAGTAATGTATACCTTTAATTCTAATACACCACTTAACTTATTTTAATTTATAAATCATTGGACCAATATCTTATTAAAATTCAAAAAAATATTTAAACTTTTAAACACTTATGATGCTGAAAGACAGGTTTTATTCTACATTAATTATTGATCAGCAATTATATTGATATGGAAGGTCAATCACATTATTCCCAGTGGTATTTCATTCCAATCCACTTATGAAACCTCCATCTGAAGTGTAAAGCAATTTAGTTTTGTATTAAATTAACAATTAAAATCATTTACACATAGGAAATTCCATTGTTATGATAATGAACAAGCATATTGGTTAAGTTAAAATATTCATCAGAAAGAAAATTGAACTGAAGTTGTTGAAGTCAATATACCTTGGTGTGCGCTTTGGTCCTCTGAGGAAGTCTAGCCTCCTGGAAGCAGAAGACTGCACTTTGCTCTACATATCAGAGGGTCAGCACTTCATATTTGGATGGCTAATGTCCATACATGCTAAGATTCCTGCTCCAAAAAGGACATAAGGTAGCCACAAGTATGTTAAATTTGTTTCTCATCATCTAAGCAAATCAATTTCATCCTTTTATCAGTGATAACACATATAACTGAATATCATGCGTACTATCCGTTGCTTTGATGGAACCAACTGTTTGATCCTCAGGGATTCTCATTCCCTGGGTGTACGAGACTCTATTGATCTCAGCTAAGGCTTGAACTCAGTGACTGAATATTGATAGTCCTCAAAGAATTCCAAAGAGTTATAGCTCCTTGTATAAATATACAATAGTCATTTTGTGGTATCTTCTTAGTTTAATTTTATGTGCTATTTTGTTTAAAACTGCTATGAAGACTGATTGCACAAGAATAGTTAAACCCAGGTACTGGTATTGCTTCATTGTCACTAAGCTATACCCAATCAAAAATAAAATAATTCATGGCATTAGTGGAATTGCTTTTGAAATCTTCTAATTAGGAAATAAAGTCATTCACTGACTTATGTGCATTGATAATTCCTGTAATTAATCAACTTTTATTGTCCAAGATAATCTGCGTAAGCAAGTTGACATAATGGCATAAAAATCATGATGCATTTCCTTGGAATTGTAACTAAAAATGAACTGTATTTCTTTAACAAGCAATGGGGAGGGAGCCTTAACAGAAATGTGAAGCTCTCTTCCTCACACATGCTATCTTATCTGCTTTGTGCTTTCAGCTCTTTCAAGTTTTATAGTATTTTCTTTTTGAATCTGGAAAAAATTATTTTATCTTCATACCTTTGGGGATGGAAGATAGTGTGAAAATTTCAGTAGTCTCTCTGTCTGTTCATCTATGAAGTCATGGAATCATTGCAAGTGTCATGGTGTGTCCATATGAGTGTGTGTGTGTATGTGTATGTGTGTGTCTTGCAGTGGGAAAAGATGATGCAATGAATGGGGGAGAAATTTATATACAGTACTTTAAATAAAGTAAAATGCTTGGTTACACAGAGAAATTGTGCCTGCCATAGAACCAAAATTAAAAGACCATTATCTGACACATAAGCATGATTATTTGAAATAATAGTGTCACAATTTCATTTAGCTTAACCTGCTAATTGCTTGAAAAAAATCTACTGTTGATCAGGGATTGGCCATTGTTGTTATTTATTTTTTAATATTTTCCATAACTTTTCATCTATGCCATGATCCATAACTATTTAGTTTATTTAGACTTTATAGATAACATTGTCTTGATTACTTGATAATGATCAATCTTAATATATTCAGGGAATAGAAACATTCAAGCTATCTCAAGGAAACAAGCTGCAGGTTCAAAAATGATTGGGTATAAAAATTCACCAAAACTATGGTGGCATTGATATCTTAGCATTAAAAATGATAGAAATATAGTGTTTATTCCATGCTTCAAATATTACATGATCTTGCATATATTATATTTATGCCAAAAACAATTAAGATAAAATGCTTAATCTAGAAAGGTGAGAACAATTCTGCAATAATTCTGTTCACTGATCCATCCTCATATATTGCTAATTAATGAGAAGGATAGGAAGTATTTTTACTGTGATGTTAGTCTCTATATTCTTGTGGACAACACAAAACTTACCTAGCTCTCAACAGTTAAGGTAAAATATTGATTCCAATATTTCATCTTCAAATTCTATTTCCAGCAATATTTTTTAGCCATTTTTACTGTAAGCATTTCTTTAACTTTGTTTCTGACATACAATCTTTTTCTCCAGAAATGAATCACAGTCCATGACCTACTAGTTCCCTTGATATTTGCTTACAGCACAAAAATTGATTTCATATTTCACCGTCACAGCTATTTAACTTGCTTGAGTTACGTTCCCTTTTCCATTGCAGATAATAGAATATTTGGCAGAATCCTGGAAAAAAGTAAGCCACTTGTACCAAAACAAATACTTTATCAGAAGTTGCCTCAATAATCCCATTTTAACAAGTCCTGTATTTACACACGGTGTCAGAAAACAAAAGAAACTTTCATTTATATAGTGCCATTCACCATGTCAGATGTCCCAAAGTGTTTTACAGATGTTAAAGCACATTTGACTATGTTAATGTACCATTAATGAAGCTTCTTCTTTTGCCCAATGGCATGAAGGACCTCAGCAGATATTCCTATCCATAGAGTCAGCCAATACACAATATGTGAAGATGTTAGTGAGAAGATATGTTTAAGAAGCTGTGAGCAAGAGTCAAATTGTTATAGCAAAACCCTGATCACTGCCTGCATTGTTCCCTCTGGGTATTTTGGTTTAAACAGAACCACAGCCTGATTTTAGCCAGAGTCCTGTGAATTAAATAATGAGCAGTCCCCTAAAGAGCATTTCTTAATGTTTTGTAAGATGAGCTGCAAGTTTTTGACATTAGTTCTTTGTTCCTGAAGGTAAATTGTGCTGTTTGTCCACTACATTGTTATATTTGCAGAATGTCAAAACTAAGAGCTCTAGTGTACAGTGGAAATGTGAGTAATGTACAACAACAGCAAGCCCAAGAATCTTCTTCCCAACAGCTGGCAATGGAATGGTAAGACAAACACTACAGCAGACCAGAAAGGAAAATGCAGTGAACAGCCATAACTTTACCCTTGCACATACTGGACAGCCTGCCTAGGATTTTTGCAACACATTTGAGAGTGTGAAGCTTTATTCCAGTATTTGAGGCATTCTCTCCAATGAACTGGACAATCTATTATGAAGCTTGTGATCACCTGTAAATCCATGTCACTAGCTCTGCCCTTTTAATGGAACCTAAGACCTATAATTGATAAGGTGGGGTCATCTGACAGCCAAATCACACTGATGAAATATGTTGATATGAACATCCAAAGCAACTCTGATCACTTATGCTCTGGTCTTTCCAGCTGGCCCTTAATAGTGTCTCTGTGGGCCATGAATCAGCGCCTCCCATGGTGTGTGCAAAGTGGCTGAGCCAAGTTGCTTCAGCACCAGCTGAGATGCCATGGTTTCCAACCAACCTTTCAAGCACCAGAGTGGCCAGAGATTGCTGATCATGAAAATCTCTGGGATGTCTATCCTAGCATCAGCAGACTTTCATCGTCCTTCTTGGTGGAAGTGGGGGATTCATCTTGTTAAACAATAAAAGTAGGAACCCAGGATCATGGAAGAAAATGGAGTAAGTAATTGGAAAAGAGTGCCCAAGGGTGCTGACTGAAATATGGATAATTCTGATCTATAAATATGTTGTAAATTGACTTGGATTGCTGGATACTCAAAATTTTCTGATAAAAAGTTGCTTCTATTAAAAAGAATGAGATTAGGTAAGGCAACATTTATGAAGTATTGAGTATGTTATTCAAGGATGAAATAACTTAGTTCTGTAATCTTTTTTGTCAGCCATCAAAGACAGCTTGGTCTGTGCAAATGGTGTGCAGATTCCAGAATTTTTTTTCAGTGTGGAGAGGGGAATGTGAGTTTGCATTTATTAATGCAAGATTGATGGGAAATTTTCATTATGGAAGCCCTCATCCATGATTAACTAGCCAATAGAAAGCATTTTATAGACTTACTTGCTGCTTGTGATGTCCAGCTCAAGTTGCGTAGCAAAAATTTGCAGCATGTGACACAGACACCTACAGTAGTTATGACAGTCACTCATAGCATCAACATCCCCATGCCAATCTACAGAAACACATGAAGGATAACATAAACAGCAGAAACTGTGCGCAACAATCCAACCCCCACTACCCCCATTCTACCCACCACATCCACTCTATCCTGCTCCCGCTGGCAACATGGAAAATCAACTTAAACTGTAGCTCTGTGCCATGGAAAAATGTGAGCAGGCCTGGCTCTGGTGAGGATAATAGACTGAAATCATGGTCATAGTGATGAAGCATTTATGGATAGGCTGGGTTTGTTTTTTTCTTTCAAATAGAGGAGGTTGAGGGTGGACCTGATAAAGGTATGAAAAATTATGAGGGGCATAGAAAAGGTCAATAGTAGGAAACTTTACTCCACAGAAGAAATGTTTAAAACTAAAGGGCATAGACTTAGGGTAAGGGGGGGAGTTTTTTCACCCGGGGGGTGATTGGAATCTGGACTTCACTGCCTAAGGGGGTGGTGAAGGTAGATAATCTCACAACATTTAAGCATCTAGACAAGCACTTGATCACCAAAGTATAGGAGGCTACAGGCCAAGTGCTGGAATTAGTATAGATGGGTACTTGATAGTTGGCATGGACATGGTGAGTCAAGGGGCTTGTTTCTATGCTGTGATTGGTAGGCTTTCATTACCCAGTTCCACAAAATGTATGTGGAAATCTCACTCAATTCCCCTTGTATGTTAATTGATGCAGATTTTAAAAGTGTAGAGAACTACACTTTAGATGAGGTCAAAACAGAAGTGACTTGAGGCTTCCTGTTTTCACTGACAACTGTTCCATTTATCTTAGAGTCAGGTTTGCATACAGCTGTATGAGCTGACTGTGTGATTGTATGTTACTAGTATGGAATTGGCCCAACAGAACAACAGATTTGTAATTTAGGGATTAACTTTCCACTGTTCTCTAATTCATTTGTCATAACATTAACAAAAAATCTGTGGGAGCCCCAGGGAAACACAGTTTAGAGTTTCATGGCACCACCATCACTTGTTTTGATAATGGACAATTAGGACTGCTCTTATGCAAATTTATCCCCACATTATATGTATGTTACATTTTCACTAAAAAATTGTTTACTTGTGTGACATAATTTGCAAGCTTCAGTATCTCCTCAGAATAACATGCTTTCCTTTTCTTTGGCAGTTCCTAGGTGTCAAGGATCACTTGCTTCCACTGCAGTTTTCTGGATTCTGAGCAGAGTAATGAGCCATAGTAAGGTGCTTGTACTTTCTAAGAATATAAGAAGTAGGAGCAGGCCCTTTGAGCCTGCTCCATCATTCATCAAATTCAAAGCTAAGCTCTTGCTTCAGTGCCATTTTCCTGCACTATTCATAAATCCCTTGATGCCCTCAATATCCAGAAACCTATCTATGTCTGTTTTAAAGAAACTGAATGATTGAGCCCCGAAAACCAATGCAGTAGTGGAAGCATTGAAGGCAAGAAAGATCTTCAACTATTGGTAGAGGCCAATAACTTTTCTCAGGGGCCTGAAGTCCTCCTGGCCTTTAAGGGGTACTGTTGGTATTCCACTATCTTATGAAGCCGAAGCTCTCACATCTGTTTCATTGCTTGATTACCTGACACCTCTGAAATACACATTGCAGCAGTAAACTTTAATGAACTGTGGGAAACTGAGATACCCATATAATTACTGCCAAAAATAATGGTGGGTGCCTGTGTCTTGTGGATTCATTCCTCATGTTTAAATAATTAAACACCACCCACCACTGCTAATAAATTCATGCCTACCGTAGCTGGGTTGCTATTAAGATCTAAGGAGTCAAGCCAATCAGTGTAATTCTGCAGATCTACATTGTGCAAATAGCTTTAAAGTCATTATCAAAATGAGAATGGTAAATCATGCTTGCATGAGGTTAAGATGCTAAGCCTACTGCAAGATGTACTTTTAATTTGACATTTACAAACACTTAAAACATCAGCAAACCATTAAAAATGAGAATAATATTAAACTAATTTACAAAGCATGTAATTTTTAAAAAAAGAAGCACCACACCCTTGCACACAGGCATGCAGGTAGGTTGGTCTGAGGTCAGTCAAGCTTTTCTGTTGGGCTCTTGGACAGGCGCGCGCGCACACACTTAAAAACTATTTAAAACATTTAAGCCAATTTAACAAAACGAAATAAATATTTACCTTTCTTCCTGCATCTGAATTTTCTCCATTTGGTTTAGTGGAACTGCTGTATTTATGTGAGGTTTGATCTGATGGTGGCACAGCTGACAGAGTGACCACCCTGAAAGCTGGGAAGTCTGAGGTAGGTCAAGCTTTTCTGTTGGACTCTTGGACAGAAGATATCACTGCCAACTTAAACCCAGCGCTAGACTTTTGCTTTTGGAGAAACACATGCTTTTTTAAAAAAATCATCTTTTGGGATCTTGGCAAAGTCAGCATTTATTCCCCAGTCCTATTGCCTTTGAGAAGGCATTCTGGTGAAGCTTTTCCCACAGTGCCGTTAGGTGGGGAGATCCAGGATTTAGGTCCGGTAATAATGAAGGAACAATTATCTATTTCCAAATCAGGATGGCGTTCAATTTGCGGGTTTGATGAACGATGCCATAAGGAACTGATTGCAATGCTATAGGAAGGATGTGATTCTGTGCATCACACTACAGGGACGATGTGATTCAGCTAGAGAGGGTGCAGAAAAAATTGCAAGATTGTTGCCTAGACTGGAGGGCTTGAGTTATAAGGAGAAATCGGATAGGCTGGGACTGCCTTCCCCGGAGTGAAGGAGGATGAGAAGTGACCTTACAAAATTTTATAAAATTATGATAGGCTAGATAGTCTCAGTCTTTTTCCCAGGGCAGGGGAGTTGAAAGCTTCAGGACATAGGTTTAGGCTGAGAGGTGAAAGATTTAAAGGGGATGTGAGGGGTAAGTTTATACACAGATGGTGGGTGTATGGAACAAGCTGCTAAAGAAGGTTATAGGGGCAGGTACAATTACAACATTTAAAAAACATTTGGACAGGTACATGGGTAGGAAAGGTTTAGAGGGATATGAACCAAGCACAGGCAAATAGGATGAGCTTAGATAGACACCTTGGTCAGCATGGACAAGTTGGGCCAAAGGTTGTGTAAGTCTAGGCATCTATGAATCCAAGATCTCCTGCTGTGACGTCTGGGGCTGGGATGATTGCCTTCCAGCGACGACACCTCTATATGTTTTCCCTTGATATCCATTAACTTCAGTTTTATCTGGGCCCCTGATGCTATTCTCAGTCAAATGCTGCTCTGATGCCAGGCACTGCTTTTCACCTCTAGAATTCAGGTCTATGGGCCATGTTTGGAGGCAGGATGAGTTTTGAGTTCAGTAGCCCTGGAGAAACCTGAATTAAACATTAATGAGTATGTCACTGGTGAGTGAGTGTTACATTATTTACCACATTTTTCATCACTTTTCTGTTATTTAAGAGTAAACTGATTGTGGTATTTAGCTGGATTGGATTTGTCCTGCTTTTTTTGAAGAGGACATTCCTGGGCACTTTTCCACATTGTTGGGTAGATGCTAGTATTGTAACTGTTCTGAAACAGCTTGGATAGATGCTCAGTAGTTCAGCAATTTCTTGATATTATGTGACGTGAATCAAATTGGCCGGAGACTGGCTTCTGTAATGGTGGGATTGACAGGAGGAAGCGAATGCTTCAGTCCTGTCTTAAGCACTCACAAGCTGAGCCCCACCATCACTGAGGATTGGAGTATTCTTGGAGCCTCATCTTATGTTAGTTGTTTAATTGTCTGCCACCATTCACAGCTAGATGTGATAGAACTACAGTGCTTCAATCTGATCTGTTAGTTGTGAGATTGGCAACTGTACATTGCATGCTGTTATTGCATGTAGTCCTGTATTGCAGCTTCACTGGGCAGGTACCTCATCATTTTTAGGCACGTCTGGTACGGCTCCTGATAATGCACCTGTACCCCCTCATTACCCAAGGATTCATCTCCTGGCTTGAAAGTTATAGCAGAATGAGTGATGTGTTGGACAATGAGGTTTCAAGTCATGATGGTGTACATTTCTGCTGTTGCTGGTGGTCCACATTGCCAGCTTTGACTGGTCAGACCTGTTGTAAATGTAACCCACTTAATACGATTATAGTGCCATAAAATATAATGAAGGGTTTCCTCAATGCAAATGTGGGATTTTGTCTCTGCAAGGACTATGCAGGGATCCCTTCTGGACAGATGCAGATAGATTGGTGAGGACAAGGTCAAATAGCTGTATCCTTCTTGTGGGTTCTCTGACTACAAACTGTAGACACAGTCTGGCACCGTTCTGGTGCTACCAAGCCATTCCTGATGATGGGCCTTGAAGTTGCTATTTT
>JARFYF010000036.1:25228806-25246685 GCA_030265395.1 Rhina ancylostomus
AGTTAACCCTCAAGCTCCCTCCTGCAGAAATTCGAGAACATTCTCAACTGTCTTTCGCATTTCTCCCACACTCGCAGAACCTGCCACACACTATGAATTAATTTGCAGTATGTGGCTGAACAGAATGGGTCCAGAATTGAACCCATTCCAGAAATAAATACTGCTCACAGAATCAGGTTTATCATCACTGACATATGTCATGAAATGTGTGGTTTTGCAGCAGCAGTACAGAGCAGGACATAAAAATTACTATAAGTTACATAAATAGAGCAAAAGAGGAATAACGAGGTAGTGTTCTTGGGCTGTTCAGAAATCTAATGGCAGAGGAAAAGAAGCTGTATCTGAAACATTTAGTGTGGGTCTTCAGGCTCCTGTACCTCCTCCCCAATGTTAGTAACATGAAGAGGGCACATCCCGGGTGGCGAGGGTCCTTAATGATGGATGTCATCTTCTTGAGGCACTGCCTCTTGAAGATGTCCTCAATAGCGGGAGGGTTGTTCCATGATGGAGCTGGCTGAGTCTACACCCCTCTGCAGCCTCTTTTGATCCTGCAAATTAGAGCCTTCATACCAGGCGGGGATGCAACCAGTCAGAATGCTCTCCACCGTACATCTATAGAAACTTGCAGGAGTGTCTGGTGACATACCAAATCTCAAACTCCTAATGAAGTAGAGCTGCTGGTGTGCTTTTTTCATGTTTGCATCAATGTGTTGGGCTGGGTTGGAAGTTCCAGGACTGTGGATATGATTTTTCATCCAGCCTTTGTGAAACAATTTTGTAAGTTTTAATGCTATCACCTTTCATTCTTCTAAATACTAGGGAATACAGGCCCATTCAATTTACTCTCTCTTCCTTTAGTAAGCTAGCCCTTCCTGGAAGTTGTCTGATGAATCTCTGTTGCCCTTCATCTATAGTAAGTACATTGTTTCTCTAGGTAAGATGACCAAAATGTTATACAGTATCTTGTGTGCTCTGTTTAATTGCAGGCCCCATATAATTTCCAAAAGTGATTCCAGGGATGAGAAATTTGATTAGTTTGAGGGCTATTTTCTTGTTGGAAAAGAAGAGTTGGAAGAGGATCTGATGGTAGTATTTCAAATCATGGTGACAAACTTTTCCCATTGACAGTAGGATCAAGGATCAGAGGATACAGAATGAAAGTGATTGCCAAAAGTGACATAAGGAAAAACTTTTTTTTGCAGTGAGTGCTCTCATTGATTAGGATCCGGAATGTACTGCTGGGGAGTTATGGAATTAGGAACTGGAACAATCCTTGAAAGGTATAGGTATTATATGCTTATGAGGAGAGGGCAAACAGGTAGGGCTAGTTAGATTGCTCTTGCACAGAGCTGGCATGGACTTGATGGTCTGACTGGCCTCGTTCCATGCTGTACCATACTGTAATTCTACTTTAACTCCATTTTTGTGTACACGCATTGGTAATATTTTTGCCTTTGAGGCAGAGCTTTGCAGAGCAAAGAATATTTTAGCTGCCAGTGTTCTGCCTTGTGTAAATTTTAATCATCTCATTTTATAACTTCTGAACTGTAGCTTCTAGTAGTGGCCTCCTCTAAGATGTACATTTATTGGTGAGTGCAGAATTGACTTTGGTTTGTTCTGCCCTCATTGAATAATTTAACAGCATGGTCACTTGGGTGAGATAACAATGGGCCATAGTTGCCTGCAGAACAATATTCCAGCATGATTCAGTTATTTATGGAATGAGCAGAGAAGGGGAAATTCACTGTTCCTTTTGGTGATTTCAAACATAACATGAAGCACTGCATACTTCTCTTTACAGTTTTTTTTCACATTTGGGTTATCAACTCGCAATGAAAGGGTAGAAATTATTACCAGCAAAGCTATTTTACAATCAACAAGCTTGTACCAAATTAACCTCTCTGCTGTTTAAATTACCTTTTTAATTTTCAAATCTACCTATGGTTATGAATGTGAATTATCTGACTTGAATAACAACACTTTTCTAAGGAACTTTCACCAGCCTCTGCTGAAATCATTTCATATAAAGCTATTGTTAGCTCAAAATGTAATCATCCTGTGCAAGTGAAGCAAAAAGCAAAATGAACAAAATGGTTTGAGAATTTTTCAGAACTAGGATAGGCAAAAGTGCTATAAATAAATTCAATTTCAGATAGAGACATCAACCCATCTTTTCATCTTCAATGCTGTATTCAACTAGATCTGTGCATATATAAATTGTTGTCAGTATTTGTGTCTCTAAAAAATTTCCACCCTGTATTGATATACTGTTCTTAAATGACATCATGAAAACTGGATGTAAACACTGTGTATCCTAGGGGTGGATGAAATTATGGAGATGAGCAGTTTGTAGGGATATCTTTGTGAATTGATTTACATTTTAATCAAGTTCATGGCAATGCTTACGTTCTACCATAAAACATTATAAACATTGCGTAAGCTGCTCATCTCAGATGTTCATTGCACCAGAAGGAAACTGTTCCTTTTGGATCTCCATTTCCATCTTCAACTAGGCTACTTGAAACAGTCTGTAAGGCGGGTACGCAATGTTTGGAGGATACTGGTAAGTTTGGAAAGTGTGAATGTGGGCGAGGAATGGGTTAAGCTGTAATGTTGAGGGGATGGCTGTCTGAAGCTATAGAGAAGTGCATGGTATCTACTGGCCCTGATCACAGGCTTCATGGGACCATTAGGAAAAGTGAATTGATTCATGATATTATGCAGACTGTTTCAAATACATTTGAATCATCTACATTATTTTACCAGCAAACAAAGTGATTCAAGATTATTCTTCTCTACAGATTGCCACTGAATACCATGCAGCCTCAAAGGCTTCTAAAGGGAAGACTTTGGATGTGCAGTTGGAAACACTCTCAAGGTGCACTTAGTATCCACAGTACAAGATCATATACAGAACAATTCTGAACTGCTTGATTTCTCTGCAGGAACAGCAATCAAGGAGAAACTTGAAGTAGCTCTCCATTTGTCTCCATTCAGAGATGAGGAACTGGTATTGACTTCAGTTCAGGACAGAAATATGCCCTCTCAGACCATTGACAATATCCTGAGGAGAGAAACTTGCAGCTTCCATTGTCAGTTTCTTAAAGCTCATGCCCAGACCAAAAGCAGTTTTAAGGTCTTAGTCTTCATACAATGTCCACCCTTCCAGACCACTTGAATTTACAGCGGATACTGGTGCACTGGTGTCATGCAAGAAATGAATTATAAATGAAAATTAAATAATTTCAGGTGGAAATTTGATCTTTCTTTTGGCTAGTGTTTAATAAACAGTTAAGGTGTTTAAAAATTTGTTTATTAACAATAAGTCTGTTGAATAATGCACATTAGAAATATTTATTCGAAGTGCCAAGATCAGGTGCATTTAAGTATTAAGAATTACTTTAAGGGAATTTTTAATAATTGGTGAGGTTGTACACAGTCTAATGACAAAAGATAAGCATTGGTGACATTGATGGTCATTGACAATTTGGTTTTTTTTCATTTAAAAAAAAGCAGCAATCAAATGTCTTTGATTTTTTTCAGCAGCAAAATGGCTTCCAGATTTTAAGACTGTTGATTTTTTTGAAACAAATGTTACAAAGCAAGAAAGAATGTACTGTTGTGAAGTTAACATTGCCTCTGATCTGATGCTGAAAGCAACCTTTGACCCATCTAATTTGTGATGTGGTTCATTAGATTCAGCTCACCTGTCGACGCAATGCTGTTGGAGGAAATTATTACCCAACTCAACCTGTGCAAATCTGACATCTTTAGATTATCCACTCCTTTTAATACACCACTTGATTTTATTCTCCATTGACATTAATTAGTGTGCCAGTTTTGTAAGAACTTGAGATTTCTTGTAGCACTTCTAACAGGAAAAATGATGACTTCCTTACCCATGTGTGTTTCCACTGAACTGGGTTGCACTAACTCATCTGGGTAATGTCTGCAATTTCCCTGAATCAAAAGCAATTGTTGGATGTGCACCAGTGATTCTGAGAGCTTTCAATTACACAATATTCCTCAAGTTCACAATGAATTTTACAAATGCATTGACTGTGTCAAATAATAAATATGCTAAATTAACTTATAACTTGTATTTATTGTTGCAAGAGACAAACATGGATTCAACATTAATACATTTTCATTTTACTGCAGTGTATAATCTCATTAACAGCAAATACTTTAGAATATTCAGGCATCACAGATGACAAGCCTTAGCTTTAACTTAGAGATTTAGATACACTTAGACAAAACACTTCTTGACTTTTAATTGAATTTTTCTTCAATTAACAGATAAATACACCATTGCATTATAAATGACTAAACCAATTCTTATATAATTATTAACACAAAGTATTTTAAATAATTACTGCACTTAATGCAAAACAACTGTACATAGCACTTTGAAAATGTTTGGTCATGATAACATGTTATCCATCTGAAATTATTATCATTAAAACATTTATACAAGATTTAAAATAAACTTTAGAAAAGCATAATGTGATTGTAGAAATTATCATCTGCAGGGTAATGAGTAAACAGTGGTTTTAGTGACCAAGGCCTTGAAATTATGTGTGGAATTAGTGTATAAATATTTAACATGCTCGGATATCATCTCCTTCATCTACTTTTTTTTTAAGGTCTATATGAATCAATTATATATGGGAAGTACTTCTTATGAAATAGCAAAGAGATTAATTTGATATGGAATTGTTCAGAGGATGATATAAAACTGAGTGTACTCAATGTATATTAAAATATACTCTAGACATCAAAATAACAGTTTTATTCTCAGAAATCATTTGTTCCAGCTTACAAATGTGTTAAATTAGAAACTGGTAAAAATGAATATTGGATTATTAGCTTGTAATGTGGGAGTTCATGCTGCAAGGATTAAAGTTGCATCTTTTGTAATTGTAAACAGTCACAAATGAAGTCCAAACTTCTACCACAATATGAATCTTTAAGTATGTCATGCCCCGCAAAAGGTATTATTACAAATGAATAAGTATCATTTGTATTTCATATAAATAATTTGACAATTTTTTTCTCTTACCCTTTGATTATTTGACCTGGGTCAAAAGCATCCAAAAGTATTAAACAGTTTGCAAGTCCATGTTGTTTACAGTTAAATCATCTCTAGTTGTAATCATTTTTTTAAATGCTTTATGTATAAAGCCAGACATTGATCGCAATTACACCATCCCGTATAATGAAATGATCAGTATATTTCAATGGCATGCAATAAATCCAACCATATATAATTAATGTATCTGACAATTAGATGGAAATACTTATAGCCCAAATAGTTGCTTAAAGCCATCGGTGGAGAGTTACACATCTGAAAATCTGAAAGTTGAAGTAAATTTCCTATTTATATTTTTATTAAATTCTTGCATCAATTAGTTTAATTTTTCAGTGTCTGAAACACAACTTTTCCTTAGCTGTTTTCTTTTAGCAACCAATTCTTGATTCATTGGAGCTAGAATTGTGGTTTTCTCATTCCTTTTGACATTGCAGCCGAAATATTTTATTTCAAAGGCCTATAGTTTGAGTCATCTCCACATCTAAAAAATTTTGTTCTCCTGATGGCTAGAAGCTGAAGTTACTCCCATTTCTAGTCATGCAGCATTTTCATTGCCATCTGTATTCTTACATGAGAGTGCAATACCTTTTGTGATACTTCTCATTCCATTTGATGTTTTAAGTTCTGATTTAAGAGCAGAGGGAAAGCAAAATTCTTTAAAGCATCTTTTGAAATTTTCATCCAGAAAGGCATAAAGGACAGGATTGAGGCTGCTATTGGCATATCCAAGGGCAACACAAAAATGCCAACTTGGCATAATAGTTAAAATTTCACGATTACACACAGCTTGCACTAACACTAGAACATGGACTGGAGTCCAACAGATAATGAAGACGGCAACAACTACCAAGACCATTCTTGTGATTCTACGCAGATTCTTGTCCTTCTCCTTTGATCCAGAAAGCACACGCACTCTTCTCAACCGCCTGAGCATTAATGTGTAGCAAATGGTTATGACAACAACCGGGATGACAAAGGAGAAGAAAAACACAGCAATCTCAATTATAGGCTTCCAGTAACTGTGGGGTTGAGGATGAACCAAAAGGCATTCAATTTCTAAAAGGAGAGGAACAAATTAAAACATGTTAACATTTGAATATTGTCACATCTTTTGCAGTGAGCTTGCACATTTGAATTATTAATTGATACACTAAGTGATTAAATATGAAGAGACAAGTTCAAAAATAATCAGGCGTAATTAGGAAAGAACTAACTAGGCCAGAAAATGCAGATTTTATTCAGTCTCCATTTTAAAGTCATACCATTTATGTTATTGTCCAACTTATCCTATTTCTGTATTTGTTGTGGAAACTGTCTTTTTAAGATTATACTCTCACTGAGCAAGCTTGTTCAGAGATCAGCTAATTTATGTTGAATAGGAGACTATGTCCCAATTTAAAAGTGTGTTCTGAGCGAGCTGACCCTGGCTAGAGTGGTAGTACAGATGCTGGCATACACGAATCACAGAAATGTGACAGAATGGAAGGGGAACATTTAGCCTAATTAGTCCATGCCATTTCTCCATTTCTGTGCAAGATCACACTTTCCCAACTTCACCCCATAACCCTGCAATATTTTTCCTTTCATATTCTTTTTAATTCCCTGAATGCAATGATTGAATCTGCCTCCACTGCTCTCACATACTCCCAATGTTGTACTCTAGGTCCTTGCCACTCACAATCCCAGTCAATATAGGAAAAGGAAAATTGCTCATAGTTTGTGCTTCTAATTACTATTGGAATGGTATTGCTGAAAATATACATGTTTACCTGCAGGAAAACAGAATCATCCTTGGTTAAGGTTTATAGTAAATTGTTCATACTCAATGCTGATAATTGCACATATATAACACCAACATAGGTGAGATGCTACAGACATAAAATCAAATCTCAGCATGCTCCCTGTGTGTTAAGCATCCTTAAACCAAAAATAACCCAAATCAGATACACATCAAATCTGTTTACTGTGCCTCACCAACGTGTCTCAAGTTCAACCTCCAGAGAGCATACACACCTGAATCAGTGTGATATTTTCACTCTCCAAACTTTTGTACTATGGGCCATACTATTCTGAGTCATGACTACCCAAAATAATTCCATGTCGGGCCCTTACAGCCAACAGTCGATAAAACCTTCAGCCCAATTGTCAGTTTTTGATGTATACAAAGCTCCAAAAGGTGAAAGGTTCATTGGTGGCGATTCAACATATCTATACTACCTTATGGCACAGAAGGAGGCAACTGACCCAACCACTCTAGGCTGGTTAACAGAGCAATCCTCATATCACTACCAATTTTTCCTGTATCCTTTTCTCCCTACATTCCATCAACGGTGCTACTCACCTACACTAGGGGCAATTTACAGGGCAATCTACTAACCCAATCATCTTTAAACTGTGGGAGGCAACTAGAGCACCTGGACAGAACCCAAATGGTTAGAGGAAGTACATGGAAACTCCATACAAACAGTACCAGAGGTCAGGGTTGAACTCAGATTATTGAAGCTATGAGGCAGTAGCACTATCCTCTGTATGTCATCAGTAATGTCAATTAAGACATGCTTTTGTACATTACATATATCTTGGTGTGTGGTGACATTTTGCTCTGACTTACCCTTATTTTCCATGTCAGCTGATCCCATGATCATTGCTGGTATTCCAATTACAGAAGCAAGCACCCAGATGCACACATTGACGACCTTTGCATTGAAAGGAGTTCGCATATCTAAAGCTTTAACAGGGTGACAGACAGCTATGTACCGATCAACACTCATCACTGTCAGAGTTAGGATGCTGGTGAACATATTGTAATAGTCAATTGATATTGCTAATTTACAGAGAATATTTCCAAAAGGCCAGAATCCCAGGAGTGCATCAGTTGCCTGGAAAGGTAACGTGATTAATTCTAATGCATCTGCAAGTGCAAGATTGAATATATATATGTTTGTTGCTGTCTTCATCTTGGTATATCTGCAAGAAATGAACCTTATGAAAGTTGGATTTTTATTAGGAATTTAAACAGCATAATTGAATATATGATCAGATTTATACATTGCATTTATCAAGATATTGAAACTTTGCTCTCATAAATACATAATCCAAAGGGTAATTTTTCCCTTACGACCAGGGTATTAATCTAGTAGAGAATACTGATGATACATTGCAGTAGTCATGCAATTTTCACCTCAATAATTTATGAAAATTACCTCCTAATGTTCTGTTTGTTGAGAAATGACTGCTACTGGAGCAATCCTTCTGGTATTATATTTTATTGTTGTTGCTTGACTTTCTACATCTAGTACAATGTATTCCAGTAAACAACAACATAATAATCATACTGATAAATCACTCCTTGGAACAAACAGGAATTATTGTATCTGTTTGCAAACAAATTGGGATTTTCAGGATAATTTTGTTCAATTTTATATTACCAAGTTAAAATTGAAAATATTTAAGCACAGGAAGATGGTTATTCATTCAATTACACTTGCGCCAATACCAGCTCTTCACTTTTCTTCACTGAAATATTTTCACTTTATTTTATAATTTATATAGTGGCTACAAGTGGTAAAGGGTTCTATTATCCCGTACACTTTCTATGTTACAAGGACTTCTAAATTTCCTCTTCACTCTTCGATTGGTAATCCTGGGCATGTGTAAATACTCGAAGGGTAATATGGATAAGATGATATCGAGGTTCCAGGATGCCAATAGGGTTGTGATTGGGTGAAATTTATATCTAGAAATTCAGTGTCTTTGACATTGATTGATAGCAAGTGAAACACCAAATGTCACCAGTTTTCAGTGGAGCACCAAACAGTATGATGGACATCATAAAATCTTGCAGAAACTGAGTGTTAAAAAAAACAAGCTATAATAACTTACCTTAGTACAAAAGCCTTCCCCAGCACCACATAAAATGATATTATGTTTGAAATTTTTATTACACAAAAAAGAGCATCAATAGAACTGCAAAACTGCTCACATTACAGTAAAACTATTGCCATTAACATCTTAATAATGGTTGGATAACAGTTTTTAGTTTATGAATGCTTAAAATATGAAAAATACAAGGTCACATGAAACTAATGTTTGCCACATAACTGTAATAAGGTGTTGAATATGAAAATTATCTAAATGCTGGTCTGATAGCAGAATTATGAAACTTACTAATTTGCTTGCTATGGTTGGTAATTGTTTTCCCATAAAATTCTTTGTAATGGCACCCATTAATGGCATGGCTAATCTGGAGTAAGGAGTACATGAGTGATTTAAATAAAAAATAAATTAATTCAGTTTTACGCAGTACACACAATGCTGTAACATACAAACAAATATCTGTTAAACACAGGAAAATGTTTAATTGTTCAATATTGCTTCATATTCTGTGAACACGACTAAAGGAAAACCTTGAGAAATTTGTTAAATGCTGCAGAAATAATAAAATTAATTGCATTATTACATTGTCATGCCTGAAGGTGTGTTTGCACACAATGATATAATGTACCCAAGCTTCTTAACAATAGAAGTACTCGGAATTTATATAAATGTAATTAATTACATTTGCAACTTCTTCGCAAACCATTTAAACACTCAGTAATTGCTCATCGACATGGTTCCAAGCTTTCTGTCTGCCACAAAGGAAATGGATACCTGGTTGGCTGTGGAAACTACCATTGCTCCTTGAAAAAAATTAAAGGATATGATCAATGCTTCCTTGAAGAAGCTAAGAGATGATCTGTTTGCATACAGTATACTGTTTTATACTCCTTTTGTGGATAAAAGAGAAAATTGTAGGATATTGTTAAAAATAAATGTGTTATTTGGCAAGAAAATAAAGAGTGTGGCCATAATCCTCTCCAACTACCATTCCAGATTTTCTGTCTAGCTCACCATAACCCTACTCCATGCCTAGATGAGGCTGGAGTCTACCCAATGTAAATTTATCATGTGGAATTGTTAAATGACCCAATAGTCCTCTGATTCTTATCTTAATTGAAAAGTCTTGGATCAATCCACTATCTTCTCCATTATCCATTTAACCACTCTGATAAAGGGCTTCATTGTTTTTAATTGAGATTGATACTTATCCCTGTTCCCTGGAGTACTTTTATTTGACGATAAGTTGTCCTTGTACATAAATCTTTAAATTATTTGAATGTGTTTTCCATATGCTTTTCTTGTTAACTGTATGAATCTATTATTCAATTGATCTAGTTCAAGTCATCTGCCTTTTTTGAAAAGTGAGTTTTCCTAATACATTTACAGTAAATGAACATTCATGCCCTTATACATATATTTATCATTCCTCCACTACTTACAAAAAGTTACAATGTACAGGAATTGCATTTGGCCAATCCACCTCATGGCCAATTTTCATTCATACAAATAGTTCCAAATGTAACTACCTCCCCCTTTTCATACATTAATTTCATTCATTCTTTATTGGATAGTGGAAGAAATTAGTGATAGAAGATAGTAGTTTGAAAACCAGTTTCATGCTAAACAAAGGCAAACATATACTTACAGTTAACAGGAAGGAATATGGTGACAGATTCAATCTGATCATGAATATTTACACAGTTTCTATGTCAAACATTAGCCCCAGAATTTATTTTGTAAAGAAGCTTTACTGCTCCTCTTTTCCAAGTCTTACGTTAATCTTGCACACATGACCCATTCTTAACTACTAGAAAAAATCTATTTCAAACTACCCTAACCACCTATAAATAATTATACTGTACCAATAAAAAGACCTCATATTGAACTGTTTTTGCATTTGTACTTCCTCGTGTCAGGTAACTTTCTAGAGCAAGGATACTGTACCTTCACTGAAGACTCAATAACCTTCTGATATTTGGTATTTCAATTAAAGTCCTCCAATGATTATTTTTGGCTCATTATTTGCTCTTCACTTTTATGTTTTTAAGATTACAGATTTCAATCCCAGCACCTGTTTTGTGAGCATTACTGGTGGGCATTAGATTCCAAAATGGCAAACAATGCAAATGTACATTTGTGACATAATTCCCTCAGGTTGCTGCATTAGTGTGAATGTTAGCATGTGGACTATTCAGGCTGATTAGATATATGCAGGCTCTACAGATCATGAACTTGGTCAGCAGGCAACACTGAGTTAAACCAAGTGTTGCCATTTTTAGAACACATTGATCCAGCTATTGACCCGTCTTCATCTCGTATTCTTGAACTCAGGTTCAAAAGCATGAAAATCTCCTAAGAGCAATGTTTAAAGGGATTATCGACTACTTTTGGGTTAATTGCTGATTGATTTCTACTGATAATATTATGAATGCATATGTGTTTAGTGTATCTTAGTGTTTTAAAGTTGTTAAAGTCTATAGGAGCAGCAGGTCCTAGCAAGGCCTCTGGACATACCAGTTAGTGGGACCTATTGAATTTAACCCACTAAATTTCTTGGGGTGAAATCCAGGTTTTTATTACCTTTTTTTTGACGACCTCCTCTACCAGAACCTTTAATGTTCTATGAACAATTCCAAATCCTTCTGCATTTCTGTGGTAATAATTTTATTTGCATTCAGAGTATCTTTATCTTATACCAAACTGCATTATGTCTCACAGGAACTGAACTCCTTCATGTATGCTCCAGACAAATAATTAAACTCCTATATTGGTATCATCTGCAACTTTCGATACCATACCTTCTAGATTTAGAAGATTGTTCAGTTTCCTGGGTTGTCCCACAGAGTCTTGCCAATCAAAGGTAAAATTTAAGTGTTAATTTGAATGTATTTTAACTGTGGTAACTATCATACCTCAGTGTTCTGATTCAGAATTACACATCAATGTAGCAAATTTCCAATGCACACAAGAGACAAGTGTTGCAAAAGGACAAGTAAAAAATATAAAAGAAGTTGAATGAAAGCTGCTTGTCATTGTAAGATAGATTATTGTGATTCATAGGATATATATAGAGCTTAATCTATGGCTTGGACATCAATATCCACTGCTTCAGAATTCAGCTATACTACGTTTTCAGTTTTAGGCCGAGCTTGATAAGAGAGGTTGGAGGTCGGAGTCACATCCATGTCACTGTATTCTCTAAAGTGTGCTTTTGATAAGTTGGGACTGTCACTGGGAATACACAAATCACCAGTTAAATCTGCATAGTTTTACCAGCTGAGTGTTCATAGTCTAGCAAGCAGCATGGTCAATTCCTCAGAAAGAATATTTTCCTGCTTAATTGCTGTCATAAAATTGGCTAGAGACAAATCATATGCTGGAGACAAAATGCCTAATTTTAACACAGTCCTGCCACTTAACAATAATAACATATTAAAGTGGTGAAATTAAACATTTCTCTGCCTGACTCCAACCCACTGTTCTACCAGGTATTTAAGTATTACAAAAGCAAATCAGTCCATTGAACGGGATCTATAAAAATTAGGTTTTTGTTCACCTTTTAAAATTGCAGGTCAATTGCATCATTGACATGATGGCTTAAATGTAGCTATTTGTTAGGGACAGACCTATCCGATCTGTTCCAGGGCAATTGATCTATGTCATAAGTTGATAAGGACTGAAGATCACCTTCTTTAAGAAGTTTTTGTGGGCTGAGGAGATTAGGAATATAGTCCCCAGTACTCACAAGGAAGCACTCAACTCTCAAGGCACATTACTGTCACCTTGTTTGAATTTCCCAACATTAAATATTCCATTCTGCCACTCTATCTATAGCCTTTATTACAGTCCAGATCTTTTGGCTCCCCTTCTATCTTCTTCATAGCTCAGAATCACCCTTAAAGATCATCCTCAGAGTCTGCATACATCTGGTTATTAATTTCTCCTTGTCAGCAAGGTATATAATGAAAGTGGCTAACAGAAGAGTGCCTTTATTTTTAATAAGATGCCAAGCAATGTCTGGGGCCTAACATTTGCTAAAAACATGGAGTTGATTATATTTTAAGTATATAAAATAATCAGTAGAGCAAAGAAAGATTCTTAAAAATATTAAAGGACAGGAGTTGCCTCGATGTACATATTGCCCACTAAAAGTCAACTAAGATTTAAAAGTATTCAACTTTACAGCATTTCCTATTTTTATGATGTAGCATTTACTACTTCTGGGAGTTTTATTTTCTATAAAGTTGAAGGCAGTTCTAATGTTGTTCATAAATCATGGAGTTTTATGTTTGCTTCATTTTTTTAAGGAAGATCATAAATGGTTGAGTAACAAATAAACTTATATTTTCACTTTAAGTTACAAACACAGAATAACACCATTCTCAAATGATACTAACACGTATTGGCATATCATTTGAACGGTAGTTGTAATTATCGGGAAATAAACCCACAGCTTCTCCAGGAGAGAAACATTTTAAAATGTAAATAGAAAATCTTTATCTCAGAGCATACATGATAACTTTAGTTGTGCATTCTCTACAAAATTTCTGTCAAACAGCAGGCAGCTTCCTTGCATTGGTATGAAATCAGGAAATTACTTGTTAATATTTTACAGAAGTTATCAATCTTGTACTCCAAATATCTCAATAAGTAAAACAGGGAAGTGTTGGTTATATACTGCAGGTAAGAAAAAATACACAAGATCAAATCATACAAGTCCTAGGCTGCAGTCACCTGCCATAGGAATATAAAGCAATTGTATTTTAGACCAGTATTAAGTTTGTAGGTTTAATTACAAATGAGAGTTAATTTGTTTTTGGCAGGAAGCAGAGCAATAATTCTTTCAGGAGGAAGTCAATTTCCACTTTATTTCAAAGTCATTAGCGTATCACTGAGACTGTAATTAGAACATAGCGAAAGTTGGCTTCGCTGCTCATCAAGTAATGGAGTCACAGAGTTATACAACACTGAAACAGGCCCTTCGGCTTAACTCACCAATTTACCCACTTGAGTTAGTCCCACTTGTCTGCATTTGGCCCAAATTCCTCTAAACCTTTCCTTTCCATGTACCTGTCTAAATGTTTTTTAAATATTTATAAGTCCATGAACTTTAAGCATTTTTTTTTATCCACAGTCTTCCTGATGAGTCTAAGGCCAAATTTAATTTATTTTTAGTAATATCAACAACTTAGAAGTGTAAATTTTAAAAAAATGATGCTGGAAGTCTGAATAAAAAAGTTAGTGCTTGAAACACCTGTCAGGCAGTATTCTGTTGAAGGAGAAACAGATTTAACATTTCAGACCAACGACCCTAAATCAGAACCTCTGCTGTGTGTTTCTAACAACTGTTTTTACCTCTAAAGGGAGGTTTGAAACTTAATTGTCCTGGATGGTCATAACTCCTCCTCCCCAATTCCAACCAACCCACTTCTGCACAGATAGCTGAGTGCCAGTAAATAGCCAAAGGGATATTTTATTTTCTCAGGACAGTGGTGTAATCTCCTTGAGAATGTTGTATAACTGAATTTTGGGTTTGCAGATAATTAACAATTTTTCATACAGTAATAATTTCAGCTTATGAATATTCAATGTAAAATATAATAACTGCATCATACCCTACAGCAATTATTGTGCTTTAGTTTATATAATTCATTACCAAAATTATATCACTTAAAAATTTACACTATTTTGCTAATGAACAAGAATTGCCTCATACCTTACACGCAGAAATTTGAGTCCAGGCAATAATAACTGGAATTAATTTGCTGCTCATTTTTTTTTGGTTTCTACAGTTTTGTCTTGGATTTAATTTATGCTGTTTTGTTGAGATAACATGTTCACACTGTGTTCTGGTGCTCCTTGCTTTTATGTATGAATTCCAGTTTAACTATTGTTATTAATCTGACTATAAACAAATGTGTGGCATCTTTGACTTTCTGTCCTAAAGCTGTGCCCCCAATTCACTTACAGCTGGCATTAGAAGAGCAGGGAGAACAAAATGTTATACAAGTGAAATGACACTGACAAGAGAGACATTGAAGAAACTGATGCAAAATTAAAATAACCATGAAATAACCCACAACATGGATGACTTTAAATTGTCTGAATAATTGTTTGTAGGTCACAAAGACTGTATCAGTATTCATATCGTAGGTTAAGATTTAATGTCAATCCATCATATTTCTGTGACAAAATATCTTAATCAAATACTAAAAGGCCTAGATAGAGTGGGCGTGGAGAGGATGTTTCCATTAGTAGGAAAGTCTAGGATCTGAGGGCACAGCCTCAGAATAAAGGGACATCCCTTTAAAACTGAGATAAGGAGGAATTTCTTTAGCCTGAGGGTGGTGAAGCTCTGGGACTTGTTGCCACAAAGGGTGGTAGAGGCCTCACTGGTGTACTTAAGGCAGAGATTGATAGATTCTTCATTGGTAAAGAGATAAAGGGTTACAGGGAGAAGGTAGGAGAATGGGGTTGAAAAAATATCAGCAATGATTGAATGGTGGAGCAGACTGGATGGGCCAAATGGCCTAATTCTGCTCCTATATCTTATGGTCTTATCTTCACACTGACTAGTAGTAGTAATTAAATCAAAAAATAATTAAAGCCAAATTGTAAATGGTTATGTGAAACTGTCATGACTAACCCAAAACATTAAGCATAACTAACCCAAAAATTAATAAATTTGCTGCAGCAGTCTTAATGATCTGGATTTTGCTAATTACACAGGAAATTGCCAGTATCTTTCCGTCTATGTGATGATTTTTCAGGACTATAGCTTGAATGTGGATTCATCAAAATTTAGATGCCAAGCATTGCTATCAATTTTCCAACTGTGCTTCGCTGCTGGACTCCTTGTGTTTGCTGAGATTCCAGCTTTACATTGTTGAATCTGTTGCATGATTCACATGAACCCACTTTTTTTGAATGGAAATGGTTAGGCTGTGGGGAAGAAAGATAACAAGGCAATAAAAATAGAAAATGCTAGAAATACTCAGCTGGTCAAGCAGTATCGAGAGAGAGAGAGAGAGAGATAATGATTCCGATACAGTACATAACCACATACAGTAACCTTTTGCCAGAGCAAGGAAATGTTAAAAATGAACACATTTTAAGTTGCAGGGAAAGGAGGAAGGGGCACAGATGAAAAGGCAAAGGTCTGGACTCAACAATGAAATCACTATCACTGATTTCATTGTGGAGTCCAGAAGGCTGCAATGGCCCAAGTTAGAGGATGAGGTGTTGTTCTTGGAGTTTCCATTGAGTTTCATTGGGGGCAGCGTAAAAGGCCAAACTAAAGAGGATGATTTGGGAGCACGCCAAAGGATTAAACTGATGTATAATTGGAAGCTCAAGGTCTTGTCTGTTGAGAGAATTGAGAGATCCTACAAAGCAATCACCCACTCTTGGTTTCTTCACTGTGGAGGTCACCATATCATTAGCACCACATATAGTACACTAGATTGGAAGAAGTGCAAGAAAATTGCTGTTTAACAGAAATAGTGGGTAATAATGAAAGGTCAGGCAACATCCGTAAAAAAAAGACAATATTTCAGGTTTATGACCTCACATCAGAACTGGTGAAGTATAAGAAATGAAAGCAGTTTTAAATTCCAGAGAAAGGGGGATGGGATGAAGTAAACAAAATGGAATACAGCAAATCATTGTATGTTTAATATTTTTGTGTCCAGTTTAATATTTTAAGTTACTTAGAAATGTTTTGAAGTGTGATTCTTTTACTTTCTTCTATGATTCTTTTATTTTCAAAGTAATATACAATCTTTATTTTTAATTGCTTATTTCACTTTTAATAGTTTTTGAATCCTTCTGAATTACTGAGAAATTTTGACAGTTTTGACGGATGGCAAGTATTGAGGTGTGACTTTGTCATTAAAATCTTTCAGAAGTGTTTCATGGGGTAGAGCCTATTCTGGTATACACACATGATTAAGTTACATTGTTGGAGGACCTGGTTCTATTCAGGGCTTTACTGCTTGGATCTAGGACATTCTTGGCAAATAGGTTGGATGCAGAGAAAAAGGAAAGTTCTGAGAAAGAGGCATTTGGATGCTATAGTGGATGATGGGCCCCAATCAGGAATACATGGTCCACATTTTAGATCAATAACCTTTCAACAGCCTTTCATAATGAATCTTCATGGATGCAGAATGTCCACAGTTGCTACCTGAGCTTCCAAGTATTTCCAGCATTTACTGTATTTTTTATTATTTCCAGCATCAGGAACATTTTGTTTTGGTAAATATGTCAGAGTAAAATTTTCACCCTTGCCGTGGGCAGTGCCCATACAGAATTCAGAGAAGATACATGTAAGAAACCTAGTGAAGTACATATATACTTGTGAGGATCTGGTTTAATCTCAAGCAATTACACTTTTGCTGTTTTGTTTGCTCATAAGTGGCTTGAATAGCAGGAAATATTAAAACAGTGAAGATTGCTCATTTCCTAGATTGCTTCGAACCTAATGGGTTGAGTTCAATTTGGCTACATTGCAGTGTTAAATGGGTGTTGTAGAATTCCTGTCAATCTTATTTATCTGAACAATAAAGTATCCCATTAATGCTAAAACTGTTATTTTATGTTCACAAAATGTTGTTACAAGAATCTCAAGGTAAAGGCCTTAAGCAAGTATATTATGCGATAATATTCTTCATATACCAAGGTGCAATCAATAAAAGGTCATGGAAAATACTTAATTACATCAAAATGGTAATTAGAGCTACATGCATATTTCTTAGCCCCTTACATACCATGGTTTTGCAATATCTGTAAGATATTGGCAAAGGATTACATTGAATCTTCTTATAAACCACCATTGATTTGAGCAGATACTGCTTTCACATTTTGCCAATTTCTATAATCCTTAATCGAAATACATCTTCCCTGTGTG
>JARFYF010000036.1:25273535-25284447 GCA_030265395.1 Rhina ancylostomus
TGATCTGTACAAACGGTATGCAAGACAAGTTTTTCACTGTACCTCAGTACAAGTGACAATAATAAACCAATTCCAATTCCAATGCATGGAGAAGAGCCAAAGGCCCAACAGAGGATTGGCACTCAACCCCAACATGAGAAACCATCCACCCACCACCCTAAAACAGAATCACGAAGTTGGGAAGTTTTACCTTTATGAGATAATTTGGGAGGTTTTCTCCTGAGTGGCCTGTTAAAATGGGACCTGCACTATCTTTGACAGCAGCTGCCTGCAGAGATCACAACCACTATGTCTTTGCTGCTATGAAACATGAGAAGTACGTCACAGTCCTTAAGTTCTCCATCCATGACAGCCACAGTACTGCTTCATTGAGGACAGCAGAGGACTTGGGGGGGAGAGGTGGTCACCTTTGTGGCCACATCCCTTCCTGCAATTACTGATACAGTTTGAGCCCCAAGCTGTGAACAGCCCAATCCTCTAGGATGTGTGAGCTCATTATTCAAGCAGCATATCTGGGCATGATTTTGAATGTCTGCAGTAAGCTGAATGAGACCCAGTAATGATGCATCAAATATGTACAGCAATGGAAATTCAGGCAGGTACTTGGATTAAGCGACAAAACTAGTCCCAAATATAGGAGACACAAGAGACTGCAGATTCTGGAATCTGAAGCGAATTCAAACCCAAACTGCTGGAGGAACTCAGCAGATCAGGCAGCATCTGTGGAAGTAAATGGACAGTCGACATTTGGGGTTGAGAGCCTTCATGTGAACTCTTATAGGAACTCTTTAATTCACATCCCCTGGCTGAATTGTTGCAGTATTTATTCTCATTTTAACTGGGAGCTATAATCAAAAATTGTACATTGCACTTTACTTTCTTGCTTCAATATTTGTCGGTAAGGTAGAAATGAGAGACAGGCATATTAGTGACAAGATCATATGTAAAAATGACACCATGAAAGTATTAGTTACGTGGAGGTGAAATGTGTAGTGTTTGCCTGTCCCATCTCCCGATGGTGGGATTTCAACTGGAAGTGGTCACTAATGCATTAAAGAATGCACAAAATTACCTTTATGTATAATTTGCAACATGTGCCAATTTCTAGGTACATAAATCTAAGGATAAAGATCAGCATATGTTACTCCTGAACTATGAAACATAATATGTGAATATAGCAATTCACTTTACTCTCACTATTATGGTAACATGTGTAACATGTGTAAATTATTGCTCTTCAGGTAAGTAGCACTCAGAAAATGAAGCAATCTCAGCAATAATGTAAAAGGGAATTTGAATTGTAGTAAGTTGTCTTAATGTAAGATTCATTGTGTTAAATTTCAAAAATAGATTTTATATTGTGCTGCACATCTAATTCAGATGTACATTGGTTGTGGTTCTCCATTAAAACAGCTTTAAATTCCTAAATCTGGGGGAAGACAGTAGGATATGAACTATTCAGTTTTAATCTTATCCCACCATGTCTCAATTTATGCTTTANNNAGTTAAGATTTGGCACAGAATATACATGGCAATTGTTTTCATCACCCCTTTCTAATGCTGACTCTGAAATGGCTGCTTCTTTTTGTTGACCGTTGCTAAGAAATGACAATGCTGTAATATGCTACACACTGTTGGTTTTATTTTATCACGTCGTCCAATGCTTCTTGGCATAAACAAAATGCTCTCCTGGTTCAGTTGCACAATTGTTAAATAAGTCACTGGCAAACCTGTGAAAGACTTAGCAATTATGCACAATTCTTAAAAAAAAGAGTTCTCTAAATATTCTAAGGAAAGGCTAATCACCTTAAATATGTTAGAATTAGCAGTAGGAGTAGAGCATATGACTTCTTGAGCCCACTCTATCATTAAATAAGATTGCGACTGATCTAATATTTGGTATCTGATTTTCCTCGTAGATCCCCAGAATCCTTGATTCCCATCCTGTCCAAAAATCTATCAATCCCTCAATGTACTTAATGATTCAGATTCCATGTGTCTAGGGAAGAGCATGCCTTTGAAAGAAGAAATTCCTCCTCATCTCAGCTTTTAGCAACCAACTCCTTATCCGGAGACTCTGCCCCTTGTTCTAGCTTGACCCCAGCAGGAAAACAATCTCACAGCATCAACTCTCTTCTCTTCTGAATCTTAAGTCTTTCAATGGGATCACTTCTTCTTTTAAACTCCAGAGACTTTAGGCCCCAATTGCTCCACCATTACTCATAGGACAAGTCTCTTATCTCAGGAGTTAATATAACGATGTTTTGTTTTGTCAACTGCAAGACATGTAAATCCTTCTTCAAAAAAGGGAAAGCAAAACTCAGTGCAGTCCTGCAGTATGGCTTCACCAGTGCCCCATGTTGTTGGACTTCCTTACTCTTGTATTCCATTCACTTTGCAATAAAGGTCAACATTGCATTTGCCTTCTTAATAACTTGCTGTGTCTGCAACCTCACTTCTAAACTTATTGGAATGGTGGTTAAATATACATATTTAAATGATTTATAAAAATGATTCCTCAAATTTGGCAAAAAGCCAGGCATGTAAGCAATGATTTGCTTGAGTTCTTGTCTCATAAACCATCTGTTATATTCTAAGATGTTTACCTTATGATATTTTTCTCATGCTTAATGCCAAAGGTTACATTGAAACTTTATTTTTTAAGAAATATTGGTTTCATAGGTTAAGCCAGCATTTAATTGCCAGGTAGAAGGTGGTGGTGGGCTGTCTTCTTGAACTGCTGCAGTCCTTGAGGTGTGAGTATGCCCACAATGCTGTTAAAGAGAGTTTGATCCAGCAACAGTGAAGGAACGATGATATATTTCCAAGTTAGGATGGTGTGTGGCTGACTCCTTAAATGCTATAAACTGAATACATCTTTAGCTGTTCAATATCTAGACATAAGTTACAAGACTGGCAGTAAAAGGGAAATCCTTTACAGTATTCAGATGTGTTATGCGCCTATGTAATCTCCTTAACTTCAGAAAATGGAAGAATAAAAATCTGGCTCAGGCTACAAACAAATAAATTTATCAACATCAATTAAATAAGCAAGTAATAACGAGAGCAAGCAGCAAATTGCCAGTATTATACAGATCTTAATTGGTCTCACTAGGAATAATAAAACCACAAGTAGTTTCATCTCTAAAGATAAAGCTCAATTTGAAACAAAAGCTGTTACCATAATTCAAGAATTCCCAATTAAATTTCCACAGATTATCTTTACCATTAACTTCCCCCACCACCACCCCCAACCCCATTCTAATGTCTAAAGGGTATGCCGGAATGATGTGGCAAGAAGTGCCAACAATTGTTTCAGTCATTGGCTCTTCAATAAAAATCTACTTTGCATTCAATACCCAGACGTCAGGAGTAATACACTGGATTTGCAGATTTTTCAAAACCCTGTTTATTTGTTTTGTTCACTTATGAAAGGTTCCTTTCTCCTGTGAGAGATATGACTAATCTTCCAATGATGATGTAATTTGATTTAATGATTCTGTTCACTCAGGAAATCTTGTTATTCACATATTTTGCAACATTTTAGGTTTAGTAAATTGTGAGGTATTTATCAGAATTTCAAAATTTATGAAATCAATGATTAGGCAATGTACTGATGCCATGAACTTTAGGTAATTATGCAGATATTCAAGTGGGCTAGAATGCAGCAGGTGCAGTGGTCACTGACCACCATGGTAGTTGGCTCATAGCACCATCTTCAGTTGCCCCTGATGCCTGAGGCTGGCTGGTCTTTTGCTGAATCTGGGCTTGGGAGATTGATGAAAGATCTCATTGGTTGGAGAGAGGGTGAGAAGGTGCCTTGGAGCCTTGCATTTTGTGGTGGAGTTGGGAAGAGAGAGTGCAGGGCCTGACATAACCTTTGAATCTTTGCCATGATTAGGGGATGGTGGGAGGAAGTGGGATTATAGACCAGGAATTTAACATTGCCCTTCAACCTCAGGATGGGAATCAGAGGAGAGAATGTATGTGTGTGTGTGTGTATGTGTGTGAAAGAGAGGGAGAGAGAGAGGGAGAGAGATTATAGTGCAATCCAAGACACACATGTCAATAGTCAGCTGGAGTTTGGGGAGTTAGACAGAGTTTACATGTGGAGAACTGGGATACCAGACACATCAGTAACCATTTCAATTACTTTGCTAGTCTCCCAGTCCATGTTATCTGAGAATTCCCAACACCAGCCAACCTACTTCCCCACCCCACCCGCCCCCCTGTCAAAATTCCACTGCAATGCTCCATAAAGAATGTTGTACAAGGAATGACATCATTACAAAGACCCTGATGTGGAAATGCCATCAGGGTCACACAAGGAACTGATGACAGGAAGTATATCGTTGACATTTCAGTGTGATGTGAAATGACTAGAAAATTATTTTTATCATGCTTCTCTCCAGAAAAAGTTGGATTGCATGCTGGTGAAAATATGCCGTTAGATTTCTAGGCACCTGTTATTGCCAGTCTGGCTGCACATTACCCCTTCCACTCAGTGGGATTATATAATTCTCCATAAAAAAGGACAGCAGATGTACAAGACTGAACTGCGTGGATTTTGAAGTAGCAAAGTACAAATTGACATCTGGCTATTTAGCCATCTGCCTGTTTCTCTTGGCAGATCAGAGGTTTGTTTATCTCAGAAATATTTAAATTTGGCTGGAAGGAGAAAAATAGTAAAAATGCAAATATAGAAGAGGATCGCTCATATTGTGAAGTAAAACACTCACAGAGAATCTTGGGCAGGGTCTCCAGTCTGGATTTCTGCTGTGGACTGTGTAATGATAGGATTTCCAACATTATGACTACAAATTCATTTGTGCTATTTTTTGGAGTTATACACTGTTTCATATATCCTTCGTGCTATTTTTAAAAAGATCTAAAAGGATTGTGATATTCATCAGCACCATTTAAAAAATCTTATTTTCATGTTTCCTTGTAACACCATGCTGTTTCAGAAACAGTAGGCATTACTGAAAAGCTTTGGTTGAATTTCTCACAGCTGCCAGCACCTAGATACATCATTAAAGTTCATCAGCAAGCCCTTAAAGTCATATGTGCATAACATCAACCAGCACTCTTTCACCACAGGAGAATCCTGTTTACTTGAAAAAGGTTGCACCTATGTTTTCTGATGGCAGGCAAGGTTCTCCCAGGTTTACTGAGAAGGACGTTGGGGAACCAATAGATTACATCATGTGCAGGAGGGATGTCCTTGGCTTACAGGGGCAGGAGGATCCCCTGCAGGCCAAGAGCTTCCGGCAGGAAATTGCCAGGAAGGTATCTGCAAGTGATGCAGTCTGTAAAAGGATGGACTTCGATGGAGTCTGAAATGGCAGCAGATGCTGTTGGCTGGTCTGCTTGCTCCTATGAGCTGATAGAGAAGTAGATGAAGTTTGGTCTAGTGGAGTAGAGAATATCATTAACCTCCCTAATGCAATCATAGTAGAAAACTGTGAACTGTGTCATCTATCAGCAGCAGTGGGTTAGACTGATCCTGAGAATAGCAAGTTCAAAGTGAGGATGACTTTGACTTCAACTGCTAAGTATATGTATGTGGTTGTACTTCAGGTTTTATGAAGTGTCAGATGTAATTCTGATTTATTCAATTAAATCATAACCTGCACAGATATTGCTCTTTTGAGATGTAGATAATAGTATGGCTCTCTGGGTGGATAAGATTTTGAGTGCAAAACTTTTCTTTGTCCCCTATGTTGTGGTCCTTGCAATTTTGTCATTAATTGCTCATGGTATTCATAAAGACAATTGTGATGTCCAGACAAATGCATAATGTAAGGCAGTTTTGTTTTTAGTGCAAGGCAGGGTCAGCTTTCTGTATAAACAGTGTGCAGAGCAGAGCTGTATTTTTTATAGAAGCAGCAAGTGTTATTTTCCAGACCAATGTGATTGAATATCTCAGCGTTACAAATTTTACATGAGTTTGTAATTGCAAATGAACATAAAATCTTACCCCAAAATGAGTCCACAATATTAACCTGGCACCAACACAATAACAAAATGCACAAAATTGCATTACTCAGTGTTAATATAATTTTTTGCATGACATTGCCTCTTTTTGGTATTAAGCAAACAAATCTTGAGTAAGAGGCAGATAGTTTTTGTTGTTGTTGCTCTTCTTCTCCTCAGCCCTTCCTCCCTCTCTCCATCCTTTTCTTCCTCTCCCCATCTCTCACTACATTTCCTCCTCCATATCTCTCTCCTGCCTCCTTTCTACGTCCTTTCTCTTCTTTCATACTCCTCAGGTTCCTCATCTTTTTCTATTCCTTTCCCTGCTCTCTTCCTTCCTCTCTCCATCTTCCTCTTTCTTCCTTCTTCCCTTCCTCCATCTCCTTTTCCTTTCTTCCTTCCATCACCCAAAATCCCTGCTGGAACGTAGGCAGCAGGAAAAGAGTGAATTTTATCATCCTGAGGAAGGATCCTGACTCAAAACGTTGACCACCTGCTTTTCTCCATGGATGCTGCCTGGCCTGGATTTATCTTCGGCAGATGATAGAATGAATGTTAGGTTGAAAAACATATAATAATTTTGCAAAGTGTAAGAAACTTCAGTTGTTTTCACATCCTGAGTTATTTCCAGGATTTCATCATCCTATCACCAAATTTGAACTTTTTTGCGCTTGTGAAATGTTCCAATGTATTTTATGATAGCTTATCCTATTTACTATTACATGATTGATTGAATTTTAAACAACTTTTCTCATTCTGCATCAAAGGAGACAATGCTAAGTTTTGGTCTTTTGTCTAGAGTGTGTAGCTTCCAGAAATCTAGAAAAAAAACTTGAAGGGGGAAAATTGCCCAAAATTTTATGAACATTTCTAATTCTTAGGCCATTTGGCACTTAATTGAGTGTATGTTGACTAAAAATCTACAGCTTGCTCAAGCTATAACAGTTCTTACCAACTTTAAACTGTGCAAATATGCACAGTTTAAAATTGGTAAGGCACATTTAGGAATGAACTCAGGAAATTCTATTCCACCTACTCCTGGATAAAGCAGTGAAACCTTAGAAACTGGAATCATTTATAGCAAATGGTTACTGGGTAGGAGTGCTGAGGTAGTAGATGGAAAGTATGTGGGCAATGGCAACAATAAACAACTCCGAGGCAATTGAATCACGGTAAGTTATCATTATAAGTATACTTTCTTATTATGTTCCTTTATACCCAGACAGTATAAAAGAACTGGCTCATATGCCAACTATATTTTGCTTTAAAAACACATTAAAAGAAATTTCATGTGTACAGGAGCATAATGGTTTGGATACTGATCAATTATTATTCAGAAGCCCATATCATTGAAACTGTTCAAATTACACCTCCTAAGTTGGAGAATTTTTAATTCAATTTATCAAATAAATCTGGAATTAAAAAACAAGTATCATAATCAGTGACCATGAAATTACTAACTTGTCACAAAAACAAAACAAAAAGAGGAGTGGTCTACAATACTGGGAGGTGTTATAGAACAGAGAGACATAGGGGTGCAGGTACACAGTTCCTTGAAAGTGGTGTCACAGGTAGACAGGGTGGTGAAAAAGGTTTTTGGCATCAGTCAGAATATGAGTACTGTGTTGGGACGTCATGTTACAGTTGCACAAAACACTGGGAAGGCCACAACTGGAGTACTGCGTACAGTTCTGGTCACCCTGCTATAGGAAGGATGTCATTAAACTGGAGAGGGTGCAAAAAGATTTACGAGGATTTTACTGGGAGTGGAGGCTTGAGTTATAAGGAGATACTGGATAGGCTAGGAATTTTTTTCCCTGGAGCATAGGAAGCTAAGAGGTAAATTGATAAATCAAATTGGTAAATTGGCTTGTCACATGTACTGAGGTATAATGAAAATCCTTGTTTTGTATGCCATCCATACAGATCAGTTCATTACAACAGTACATTGAGGTAGTACAAGGGAAAACAATAAGAGAATGCAGAATAAAGTGTTACAGTTATAAAGAAAGTGCAGTGCAGGCAGAGAGAGGTTTATAAAATCATGAGGGGTTGAGATAAAGTTTTCTCCCCAGGGTAGGGGAATCCAAAACTTGAGGGCATGGGTTTGTAGTAAGAGGGGAAAGATTTAAAAGGGATCTGAGGGGCAGCTTTTTCACACAGAGCATGGTGAGCATATGGAGTGAACTGCCAAAGAAAATGGTAGAGATGGGTACAATTACAACACTTGAAATGCATTTGGACAGGTTTGTGGATAGGAAAGTTTTAGAAGGATATGGGCCAAATGCAGGCAACTGGGATTAGCTCAAGTAGGCAGCTTGGTCAGCACAGATCAGTTAGGCCGAAAGACCTGTTTTCATATAGTATAGGTCTATGACTCTGACTATGAATCTAAATGCTGGCCTTGCCAGTGATACCGACATCCTACAAATGAATAAATTACAAAAAAACATTCAATGGTGATAAGCACAATAAGAATTTGCTGAAATATTTAGTGCAGCATAGATTGGCATTCTTGTAAATGCCACTACTTATCAAGCCTTACCACCTTATAGACTGTTTACTATAAATGGCTCCATTAAATGTTACTGAACAACTGGGAATTTTATTGCAATACTTCAATATATTTCTTTCATGTGTCTTTTCATGTTGTGTCATTCTGCACATTTTAAAAGTATCCTTTAATATAACTGTAACTTTATCAAATAAATTACAGTGGATGTATTAATGTGGACTTGAGGGTAAAAATTTGTGATATTACTACAGAAATACTTAACATACACCTCAAGGCCTGGAGTTTCTGGCAGTAATGACAATAACATTTTCAACACTTACTCTTTCCACTGTGCAAAATTGGCAGCACCATATCTTTCGCAGTGAGTTTTATTGCAATATTTCCAAATATAATAAACATACAATAAATGATTGAATGAGGGCCTATGGAACATGATAATTATTGCTCAACAACCTTAATGGCCCTCGTTAAAACTTATTTTTCAACTGTTGATCTTGGATCCTTTGGAGAATATTTAAAAACTGCATATATTATTGAAATAATAATTATTAATTTTTACATTTGGAATATTTCAGTCTCCTCTTTAATCCTATCCATTTCAATTTTTTCTGTACAATGAGTAAACCAAATTATATTACAAAAATTTTATTTCATGCTTTCTCTCTACGAGAATTTCTTAGTCTGAAATGCATTTAGCTTGCTTTTCATCTGCTGCCTCTTGGATGCCAAGGATCCATTATAAATGACAACAGTGAGAGTAGAAATCAGTGCTCTAGAACACACTAAATTATTGTACAGCTGCATATGACATCTCTACACAATGAAGGCAAAGTTCAGGCTATTAATTTTGCATTTGAGAGGTTACCCATTCAAAATAACAATTTAATTAGTAAACCGGTATAGTAATATCACTGATAATTGTTCCTCCCCTCTGAAAAGAATGACAATTTTTAATTTTGTTAAACTATTTGCTTGAATTTCTTTCTGCTTGCCTACTTACTCATGAGATAAAGAAGCAGATAGCTGCCCAGATTTGATTTCGTTTTTAACAATCTCATTGCCATCTTTTTCCCAACTGCCAGTTGTTGGAGATTCTTGTGCAGCTTGAACTGTCAAATTGCAGATCAGCCTGACTTTCGTGGCCATTGTTATATTCACCTTCTTTGTTTCATTTGATCCTGTATAAGTGAAATTAAAACAAAATGAAATCTCAACTCAAAAACTTAAATATCCAACAGCAGTTTATCCATTTAATCAAAGAGTATGAAAGTACTATGAACTGAAGAAATAAAATTATAACTAATTTAAATGGCTATTAAAGTGGATACCGACCTATTAATCCAGAACCAACAGTAATGAATGCTTGGACTGCCCTGGAAAGTTGGTAATCTTTTCTTATAACTTTACTCATTTTAATGACAGTTTATTGCAATATCTTGAAAAATATAAACCAGTGAAAATTTTGCTAACTTTCTCTGTTTTTGGGCCTCAGAAAAATAGAAACACATGTATGACTCCAACATCTCCTTCCAATCCACATTATACTTAAATCAAGTCTTGTTTTGAAAAAGGCAAGACATTTCCGGATTTATTTTGTACTTCATAGACTGGAATACCCATTGCAAAAGACGAGCAGAGTAAATGTATCCCTGACTCCATATTCAGTAGTAGTCTAGAGGAATTAGCAAGTGAGAGGTTGCACACAAAGGCACACAAAGGATCGTTACTTTTCTTCAAAACTAGCAGGGCAATGATGAAGTGCGAGGTCTTTGTTAACTGGTTCTTCACACCAGTCAGAATGCCCCAGTACTGCTGGCTACAACCCCTGTTCTATCTCTATGGCCTATGTGAGAGGTCAAATGTTCTCCCCTTCTCCTGATAGTGGGTCTAATCATTGTCTTGGCCTGTATCAGTGCAAGCCTTTACCTTTGCAATGACTTAGGAATACAGAAGACTTCAGATTATTATCATAATAACACACTTTGATTGCCTGCTGTTGCTACTCCCTTGGCACAGGATAATCTTTACACAGGCTGTACTCAAAATAGTGACATAGTTTTAATAACACGTGGAAAGATTAGATTTCTGATTTTTTTATTTTAATTCCTCCTGTCTTTCATACCAAATGAAGTTAAATTATAATTCAATTTTGAAATTATAAATGAATCACTAAAAAGTATGAGTTCCAAGATGCGGTTAGAAAATTGGAAGTAGAATGATTGCAGACAGAAGAGAGACTGCACATGCTGTAAATCTGGAGCAACACACACAAAACGCTGGAGGAACTCAGCAGGTCAGGCAGCACCTATGGAGGGAAATGAACAGTCAATGTTTCGGGCTGAGACCCTTCATCAGGACTGGAAAGAAAGAGGGCAGAAGCCAGAATAAAAGGTAGGGGGAGGGGGAGGACCATGAGCTGGT
>JARFYF010000036.1:25444375-25457544 GCA_030265395.1 Rhina ancylostomus
GACCTTATACAAGTGTATTTAACCATGGATGAGTTGGGCCAAAGGGCCTGTTTCTGTGCTGTTGTTATTCCATGATTTACGTGTAGGTGGAGTACTGTGGGGTGGTGCTGTGAATAGATGAGCTGTTTGGTAATCAGTGCCTGTGTTGTATTTTAACTGGTAGTAGAATGATCAACCCCCGAATCTGAAGTGAATGGAACTTAATCTGGATCCTTGTCTTTGACCAGGAGATGCCAGGATAATTCTGAGGAGTCGCCTGAAGGTGAAGGTGGTTAAGGATCTAAAAACAGCAGATCGAGAGAGGAAGTACCAAGTGGAGGATAACGGACTGGTCCCACAGAGTCACATTGACAACGAGACACAAAAAGCCTTCATGCAAATACATGTATGTGCACAATGACCGGGAGTCCCTCTGCATACTCCTGTCCTTAACAGAACACAGGAAGGAAAAGTGAAGCCAGGGTCACTAATTTGAAAGAAAAAATCATCTGTTCAATTTGCACCAAATTGTAATTGGAACAGAAATTTGATAAATGTTGCTCCAAAGAAACCCTGCAGCTCTAACAACCCAGGTTCGATCCTAACCTCCTGTCTGTTTGGAGTTTGTATGTTCTTCATGTATTCCAAAAACGTGCATTGGTAGGTTAACTGGCTATTGTTGATTTCCCCTAGTGTGTGGGTGAGTGGTAAAATCCGTGGGGGAATTGATGGGAATGTGTGGAGAGTACAATGAGAGCGCAGGATTAGTGTAAATTGGTGCTTGATGGTAGGTACAGATTCACTGGGCTGAAGGGCTTGCTTCCTGCTGCCTCACTCTGATTATGTAGACATCCCATGTATTGGCACGTGGATTTGTGTGTGTGAGTAATCATGTCAGTGCATTGGGGAGAACAATTAAAACTGCCATTTACTCTTGCTGGAGAGAAGTCATGAGGGATAATCTGATATGTCATAACTGGGGTTTTGGATCAACTTGGAAGGAGGGATAAATGGGCCTTCTGAGTGCCAAAGGGCTTGGTGGTGATGCCTTAACTTTTTACATGTGATTTAAATGACTTGAATAAAGGCATCAGAGGAGCAGTTGCTAAATTTGTTGATGATGCAAAGACGGGCAGAAAAGTATGTTGTGAAGAAATGTAGAAAGACAGAAAGCCTACAGCACAATACAGACCCTTCGGCCCACAAAGCTGCGCTGAACATGTCCCTACCTTAGAAATTACTAGGCTTACCCATAGCCCTCTATTTTTCTCAGCTCCATGTACCTCTCCAAAAGTCTCTTAAAAGACCCTATCGTATCAGCCTCCACCATCGTTGCAGCCCACATTCACTTCGTGGGAAACCATGAAGATGTGAATTTTTTTTTCAGATACGTGGCAGGCCTGCCTCTGCTTTGCTGCTTCTTGTAAGGGAGCATGCTGTTGGAACAGGACATTATATCTGGGATCTAGATGGAAACTATTACTCAAGCACCAATCAACACTAGAATTCAAATCTTGATTGCCTCAACTAGTACTTGGTGCTTTGTTATCTATTAGGTTCAGAAAGCAATTCAAGTGATTATGACAATCATATGAATTGTTTTTTTGGCATGTATTTTTAACATTAAATCCTATATAAAGCAGGCATGCTTTTAACTGCTTGGAACTGAGAGTTAAAAACAGTACCTTCTGGATATGAGCAAGTACGAAAGTGAGAAATGAAATTAAGGAAGTTCTATCATGTACAAAGGTCACATTTTCTAATAATAATCTTGACTGAAGATTTCAATTTTGCAGACTGCCGGAAGTAATGTTAGGACTTAAGAGCCTGATTTGATGCAAGGAAGGCCAATGAAGGCCAAAGAGGAGAAGCTAGATAAGTAAATAACTTGTATATGACCAAATTGGTCAGGTTCTCAGTGCTAGCTTCAGGCATGCTCACAGAAGTCCCTTTTAAGGTGCAAAGTAAGCCCCATAGAATTGTGAAAGCTTGCTTCTTTAGATGTGGCCTGTAACTGGCACAGCTGACAGGATGATTGAAAAGCTCAGAGGTTATTTTGGCCACACATCATTGAATGCCACTGCATATATCCTGGATCATTTATGTGCTATACAGCTTGGAATGGAAACTCTGGAGTTTGCACACAATATTATAAGTCCCTGAATTTTGATCACCATTTATTTTTTATGAATAATACTAAGGCATGGTAACATGCAAACTATCAAGTCAGAATAATATGTACAACTTGAATAGGAACTTGAAAGTAGCAATATTCCCATGTGCCTGCTGTTACAGATATGGAAGGTGCAGTCAATAATGTTTCAATGAGAAGCTGCAGGTGCTTAACAGATGGGACAGATTAGAACAATGTGGCAGTGGAGGAAGTGAATGTTTAAGCTGGAAGGTGGCTTACAGTTAAATTGGTTGTTTTTGTCCAGATATGATATCGAGCTTCTTGAGTGCTGTTAGAACTACACTTGTCAGGACACACGAAGAGTTTGCATCACACTCTAAATGTGCCTTGTAGGTAGATGGTGCAGAAACTTTCAGCCAGATCATCCATCCTTTTGCCTATTCTTACAGCCACATGATGACTGTATTTATGTGTCTGGTCCACATTATAAGGTTTTGATAAAAGGTGATTACTTTTTCCCCACCCCCACTCTACCCTCCTGTAATCCTGGATGTTGACACTGGGAGTTTTGGCAATGGCAGTCCATTAACATTTAAAAAAAATAGGAGCAGGAATAGGCCATCTGTCCCTTTAATCCCACTCTGCCATTCTTCAAAATCAGAGCTGATCTTCTACCTTGGCTCCATTCTCCCAAAGCCTCCCCATATCCCTTAATTCCTTTAACATCCAGAAATCTCTGAATTTCTGTTTTGAATTAATTCAGTAACTAAACCACCACAACTTCTAAGGTAGAGAATTCCAGAGATTCATCTTTGGAACCATGGATGCAGACAATGGCTGCCTGCACTTGTGGGAGGCCAGCATTGCTGGCATATCCCAGTGCCTACGAAGCCACCAGCTTCTCACTAAAATCAAAGTAGATGACTTCACTTATTTTCTTATACATGACCTCTTTGATGCAGTGGTGAGCAGAAAATTATGAAAAATAGTCAAGATTGTACGTAGTCATTCGAAAACATCCTGAGGCAGGAAAGATGAGAGTCAATGTGACCTTAACCTCCACAGAAAGAACACTCTGGGCACATAAGTGTTTCTGTAAGTCATCTGCATGATGTCAGCTATCTTGGCGATGACCTGGAAAACCTATGCCTAGGAAAGCTTTATTCATCAGAAAGGTCAAGCCCGCATGTGGTTTTTCTGATGACTCTGAGAGAAGGCATGCCTTTGCTTCCTGCCCATGGTCCATGAATGACCATGCGTGGCCGTAACGGTGCTTCCAGTAATAGAGTGTCACTATTGTGGCATCCATGGATTGAGTATTTAATCAATTAAATAATTGTGAAAGAAATCCTTTGTTAGTTTAAACTCTTTCAGTCAATTTTGTAGCCACCCATTTCTGACAACAGCAGAATGTCCCTTTAAATAATGAGAAAAGCAACAAATGCACAATGTGCTCCTAATTATACTGAGATTGTACCACAATTGTCATGGAGTGGAGCTTTCAACTCCAAATTATGTCTGCAAGGATGAAAATTTGCAGTTAATTGGTGCATTCCCATTTTTGAGATGCAATCTAATTGAAATGACAAACTTCAGAAAAATTCTATACAGGGTGGATATTTCCTGGTTGGGACTCCTAGAACTGGGTAGTATAGTATCAATAAAACGATTGGCCATTTAGGACAGAGATGAGAAGAAATTGCTTTATACGAGGAAGAAAATCATTGGAATTCACTACCCAAGGTTCCTGAGTATATTTGTGACAGAGAACTATACATTTTTAGATATTAAGGGAATCAAGGGATATGGAGTTAGTATAGGAAAGTGGCTCTGAGGTAAAAAATCTGCTGCGATCTGTTAAAATGGCATAACAGGCACAGAGAACTGAATTGTGTGTTCCTGTTCTTGTGTTACGAATTTCAGTTTTCTGACCTGACTGAGCTGGTCACGTTCAGTCTTCCAAGTTAATACATAAGCCTCGAAAATTAGGAATAGCAGACATTATCAGATATCTCGATCTTATTCTACATTACAAAATTGTTGCCCCAGTCCTGACACCAAACGGATGAAGCCATAGCGAATGAACCAAATGAATGCGAAAACAGGAAGTAGATACAGTCACAGGGCCTCGAACATTTTAAAAGTACGACTGATGTGGCTTTGTTCACAAACGTTGGATTTTTCAGTCAGGGCAAACAAAGTCACCAACTTTTCATAGCACTTACAGTTGTTTACAGACTTTCTTATGGATTTTTAATGATTAGCAAGTAATTTCAGCACAACACCCTCTATAGGGGATCTGCAAATTGAATAAACAGCAGAAGTAATTTTGAAAATCTTTTAACAACCAAGCTGACAAATCCTTGCTGAGGCATGCAGAATTTGAGGTATGCCAGTTTTCACTCCAATGCACACAATTTACTGGCAAATCATAAAAATCTAATAAAGAGTGCAAAATAAGATGGAATTGAGAATAAAAGAGGTGAAAGACAAAAAAGATTTTTTAAAAATGGAGACTCAGGAGACTATAGATGCCACAATCAGAAGCAAAAAATGAGCTGCTGGAGGAACTCAGCAGGACAGACAGAATCTGTGGAGGGAAACAGATAGTCAACATTTCAGGTCTTCACCTTGCATCTGGGTTGGGGTGGGGTAAGAGCTGCTAAGCAATAGGTGGATCTAGGTGAGGAGGGGTTGATTGGCAGGTGGAGCCAGGTGGGGATAGGGGACTCAGGTGGAGTACGTGGGGAAGGGTAAAGAAACTGGGCGATAAGTGCTTGGTAGGGGAGGGGGGTGGATGAGGAGTTGGTTTGGAAAGGAGGGTGTGTGAGAGAGGACCTGGGTAAATCGGGAGAGAGAAAGGAACAGAGGGGGAGCAGGTTACTTGAAATTGGGGAATTTAATGTTTATGCCTAGACTACTCAGGCAGAATATAAGGTGCTGTTCTATTTTGCATTTGGCTGAGGACAGACAGGTTGGTGTGGGACTAGGAAAGGGAATTAAAATGGCTTGCAACTGGAAGCACCAGATGGCCATTGTGACAGAGCACAGGTGCTCAGCTAAGTGGTCACCTAGTCTGCACTTGGTTTCACCAAAGTAGAGGAGGCCACTTTGAGAGCACCGAATGCAATATGGATTCCTATTTTTCTTTTAACATTTAGAGAACATTTTTTTAAATGAGGCTTCTTGTATAATAAAAATACTACTGCTGTAAGTAGTCAGCAGATGAAGCAGCGTCTGTGAAGAGAGGGTAATAAAATTAACATGTTAAAGTGATGACCTTTAACCAGAATTTAGAAAATTTAGAGGTTATAAGTTGTGGAGGAGAGAATAGAGGTAGAGAGAACCAAGGGAATGCCTGTGATTGAATGGAGAGCCAGAAAGAGTGAAAACACAAGTTTTGCTGCCAGCTGTAAAGATCTTGGTGAAGCTCTCTGGAGTGGGTGTAAGGAGGAGGAGATGAACTAAATCTAAAATACCAAAACAGAGAAAATTTAAAAAGAACAAGATGCAAGAATGGAATAAATAATTATCTGAATCTGTTAATTATGCTAAATCCCAAAGGCTAAGATGTGCCAAGTTAGAAGATGAAGTGCCGTTCCTCTAGCTTATGCTGGGTTTTCTCTTGAGCAGTGAAGGAAGCCAAAGGCACAGTGGTCAGAATGGAAATGGGATGGAGAGTTAAAGTGGAACTGGAAACTCAGAGTCACTCTTGTATAAGTGTTGTTTTTGGTGCAAAGATCACTTGGTAGTAATTAAGATTCTTTAAAAGCAAAATTACTTGCATTGGCACTGGCAAGCTCCAGTTTACTCCAAGGCAAGTAGTTATTTATCATGTTTGCAGTACAACTTCATAGCCTTCTATGTCTTTCAATGGCTAATCTCTCTGAAAGAAACCATTATAACAAAGCCACTCAAGGTGTTAGCAACTTCAATAACAACTACCTGGTTTCCATTTTTAACTGTGCATAAGCATGCACTGGAAGTTGATGACAGATTTGCATTTTAGTGGTGCTGATTGCTTCAGTGTTACTTTTAATGCAAAATCTAGCCCAATAAGTTAATTTACTAATTTGTGTGACAGCACAGATATTCTGCACTACCTATGTGAAATGTAAGTTGGACCCAGTTAAAGCTATTTTGTTGTTTGAGTGGGGAAAAAAAGGGCAGTATATTGATAATGCCCTATAAACAAATTAGTAACATCAGCCTGACACTCCACAGCCTTTCTGCCCATTTCTCCGCTACAGAATCCAGGAGGAAGCAACATGGGTTGGGTCACATGTCCTTGCTATTTCTAGTACTTTCTGGTCTGCCTCATACAAAATACTTATAATCATGAATCAGAAGCAGGAACAGACTACTCTACCCTTAAGCCCACTCCACCATTAATTAAGATAATGGCTGATTTTATTGCAACTTCACATTCTGGTCTCCCCAAGGTAACCTTTTAACCCCCTGCTTATTAAAAATCAATCTGCCTCTGTCTTAAAAATATTCAGGGACTTTGTTTCCACCAGCCTTTGACTTGGATTCTCTGAGATAAGAAATTTTGCGTTACCTGTCTTAAATGGGTGACCACCGATTTTTAAACAGTGATCGCATTCTAGATTCTCCGACAAGAGGTATGTATCCTCTATATGCACCCTGTCAATACTCCTCAAGATCCTGTATATTTAAATCATGTCTCTACTTGCTCTTCTAAACTCCAGCAGATTTAAGCCTCGCCTGCTCAACCTTTCCTGTGCAGATAATGAGCCCATTCCAAGGATTAATCTAGTAAACGTTTTCTGAACTGCTTCCAATGCATTAACATCCTTAATTAGGGAGATCAATACTGTACACAGTATTCTAGATGATAGTTCTTCATTCCCAATATTACTTAAGCAAAAGCTCCAACTTTTGTATTCGGTTCCCATTGGAATAAGTGATTAAAATCTGTAAGCTTTTCTAATTGCTTAGTGTACTTGCATATTCTCCTTTTCTGATTCATTCTCTAGGACACCTAGCTCCCTCTGCATCTCAGTACTCTGCAATCTCTCACCAATTAGATGATTTTTTAATTTTTCCTGCCAAGATGGACAGTTACTCATTTTCCCACTTTGTACTCCATTTACCATTAAGTAAGTCTACCTACTTAACCTATCTAAATTCCTTTACAACTTCCCGATGTCCTCCTCACAGTTTACTTTTTACCTATCATTCTGTTGTCAGCAAATGTAGCAACCACACCTTCAGTGTCTTCATCCAAGTCATTTATATAAACTGTAAAAATTTGAGGTCCCAACACCTATCTCCTGTAGCATGTCACTCATTAAATCTTGCCAATCAGGAAAAAAATATTGATGTTAACACTTTTTTTGTTCACCAGCCTTTCTTCTGTGCATACCACTTATGTTACCTCCTGCACTGTGAAATGTTATTTTCCACAGTAACTTTTGATATGGCACCTTATCAAATCTCTTCTGAAAATTTAAGTATCATGCAACCATTCCCTTTATTCACAGCAAACTTCTACTTCTTCAATAACTTAGTCAAACATGATTTCCTTTTCATGAAACCATGCTGACTATACCTGGTTACTGAGAATTTTTCAAAGCACCCTTCCACAGCATGTTTAATAACAGCTGCTAACATTTTCCTCATGATAGATATTAAGATAAGATTATTTATTAGTTACATGTATATCGAAACACACAGTGAAATGCATCTTTTTGTGTTACTGAGAATGTGCTGGGGGCAGCCCACAAACGTCGCTATTCTTCCAGTGCCAACATAGCGTGCCCACAGCTCCTAACCCGTATGTCCTTAGAATGTGGGAGGAAACCAGAGCACCAGGAGGAAACCGATGCAGACATGGGGAGAAGCTAACTGACCTATAGTCTCCCTTTTTGAATAAAGGAATTACAGTTGCTATTTTCATGCTTATGGAACCTTTGCCAAATGGAGGAGTTTTGAAAAATAAAACCAATGCATCAACCATCTCAGTAGCTGCTTGTTTTAAAGTCTTAGGATGAAGACGATCAGGACCCAAGCACTGTCACCCCACAGCTCTAAGAATTTGCTTACTACTACTTAACTGGTGATTAAATTTTCCTGAATGCCTCGCTCCCTTTCAGTTCCTGATTTACAGCTATTTCTGGGATGTTACTTGTATATTCCATTGTGATGGCTACTGCAAAACATTGTTAAATTCATTTGCCATTACTTTGCTTCCCATTATTAACTCCCCAGATTCAGTTTCTGTAGGACCAACGCTCACTCTTTTAATTCTTTTCTAAATATCTTCAGAAACTCTTCTTATCTGTTTTTATAAAATAAACTGGAATAGTTATTTATGTTTCATTGAGATTACCTCCCAATTTCCTAAACATGAGAGCAGAGAGTAGACCCAGTCTGGTTACTCACTCCTTGCAAAATATCTCTTTCCCTTAGTAGGGAGACCAGACTTGTACAATGTATTCCAGATATTGTCTCAGCAGAGCCTACAAAGTTCCAATAAGACATTTTTAATCTTGTACTCAAAATCTCATGCAATAAAGGCCAACGGTCCTAATTGCACATTACCTTTCAGTGATTCATCTACAATGCATCTGGGTCCCTCTGAACACAATATCCTGGGGATTTATTGGTATTCAGTCCCATTAATTTCTCCAGATGGTTTTTAAACTAATGCCATTTTCTCCCAGTTTCTCATTCTGGACATATTGTCTGTCACCATTTTTTGCAAAATGGAGACATGAGACTGCAGATGCTGGAATCTGGAGCAACACACAAAAAGCTGGAGGAACTCATTGGGCAGGCAGCATCTGAAGGGTCTCAACCCAAAACATCGACTGTTCATTCCCTTCCATAAATGCTGCCTAACTTGCTGAGTTCCTCCAGCTTTTTGTGTGTTGCACCATTTTTTTGCAAGGTCTTCTGAATCTTCCATGAAGACAAATAAAAATCAAATCTGTTAAATTCCCCTGCCATTTCCAAATTCCCCACTATAATTTCTCCTGCCTTAACCTATATGGAACTTGCATTGACTTTCACTAATCGTTTTTTCTATTTACATACCTGTTACAGTTTTCTTATGTTCCGTGCCTGATTACTCATGCATTCTATTTTCTCTTTCTTTATCAAAGCCTTTGCTGAATTCTGAGATTCTTGAAGTGCTCAGATTAACTGTAAGGTTGGGGGATGGAGGGGAGGGGGGTTTCTTTTAACTTTATTAGTCTTTTCCTTTGATCTAATGCTATCGTTAACTTCTGTTGTTAGCCAAAGCTGGACAACTTTTTTGCCTTGCAAGGGTGTAGGATTGTTATAAAATTTGTATTAATTCTTTAAATGATATCAATTGCTTGTTCACTGTCATACTTTTTAATGTAGTTTCACAATCTAGCTTAGCCATTTCATACCTCAATAGTTTACTTCATTTAGATTTAAGACCCTGGTTTCAGATTGAATAAAATCACATGCAATCTTTATATAAAATTCTGTCAAATTAGGGTACTCTTCCTGAAACGGTATTGACAACCAGATTTTAATTAACTCTTACTCATTGCACAATACAACCCAAAACAGGCTGTGCTAGTATTAGTTCTTTGGACATGTTGATCCAGAAACCCTCTTCAGTTTACACATACTTTAATAAATGTTATAAGTGCATTCATATTAATAATAGGAATTATCATGTCAGAATAATTGAAACAATATTTCACTAACAGCAGCCAAGTACAGTGTAAAAGAACAAATGTCACTTAGGACATTTAAATTCTTCATTTAGGACCTAATACCTTGTTAGACTTTTCGGTTATTTGCTTATGGGTACAGAAGGGAAATAAAATTCAAAGAGAAAAGTAAGGTGCCAATTAATATCAACACCAGAGTTATTTCACACTCATTTAAAGATATCATCTTTGGAGTTTATTCCGAACAAAAATTGCAAATAAAACACAATATCCTGGAAAATTCAGGCAGATCAGCCAGCATCTATCAAGATGATGTGTATCAACATTTCGGGTTGATGACCTTTCATCAGAATTTATGATGAAATTAACTAAATTGTGAGCTTCCGAAAGGGCACTTCATTATCAAGTATCAATAGAAAATCTTGGAAATACTCAGTAGATATTGGAGAGAGAAAAGTGGATTAAGTTTTAGGTGGATAATCTTCGATCAGCACTGGGAAAAGTTCGAGGCAAACAGGGTTAAAATGCTGAGAGAGGGAGTCTGGAGGAGAAAACAAAAGGGAAAGTCTGATAGGTGAATGATAGCGTAGTGGTTAGCGCAACGCTATTACAGCACCAGCGATCAGGGTTCGATTCCCGTTGCTGTCTGTAAGGAATTTGTACGTTCTCCCTTGTCTGCGTGGGTTTCCTTCGGGTGCTCCGGTTTCCTCCCACATTCCAAAGACATACGGGTAGGTTAATTTGGAGTTTCAAATGGGCGGTGCGGACTCATTGGGCCGGAAGGGCCTGTTATCACACTGTAAATAAGATTTTAAAAAAAAGATTAAATGAAAAAAGAGATGATAATGCAATGCAGAGGACCGCAGTAATGGGATATGTAGATACAAAAAGTCAATTTGGAGGAGCTGTAAATACGTGATGCAGGGTCTCAACTGAAAACATTGACAATTCCTTTTCCCCCCACAGGTGCTGCTCAACCTGCTGAGTCCCTCCAGCAGTTTGCTTTCTGCTGTAAATAGGTGAAGCTTATATGAAATTACTGAAGGAAAGTATTGTGGATGTTGGAAATTTTAAATGCCAAAGTTCCCCTCAAGCTAATTTTATGTTTTTTTTATTCATTTCATTACAGAATGCAGAAAAAGTTGATCAAATAAAATGTCTCAGAAGGAAGCCAAAGATTCCAATCCTCCTAATATTGAAAATAAATCCATAGCAAGTGAAAAGAAAACAGCTCCGAAGCAGCGCAATGTCAAAGAGATATCGAATTCACAAAAACACCTAAAGATGACAGATTTCATTTTGTTGGGATCAAATGTACCTCTTGATTGCCATCAAGAATTAGAAAAGAAAAAGCAGAAAATTCTTATTGGGCAGCTAAGAGCTGCTGAATCACATAACAAGATACAGGACATGAGATTCCATTACCAAACAATGAGAGTAAGTTGGTCATCATAAGAAGTAATTGAAGCCCATTTTTCCATTCCATAGATCATCTTGTGATCTTATGAAGATTGGTAAGTGTTGAGTGCCAGCAGTGTTCTAGCCAATTGCAGAGGGTGTCAAGGGTGTCATAATTTAATTGATGTGTACATTTCATATTAAAATCTCCAATCAAAACATAGGCTCTAATCTATGAATGCCTTTAGCTGGGATGCACAGTGATAAGGAGACAAGGATTTTAATCATATCCACCAGAAGTTCAATGGGCCAATATTTAACATGGCCCAGGTTATTTATCTTATAATTTCCTCATAAGAACAAATGAACATAAGGATCAGGAGAAGGACATCCATCCCTTGAATCTGCTGCACCATTCATTTAGATCATGGCTGATCTTCTATCTCAGAGCTATTTTCCAGCACTATCACCCATATCACTTGATTCCCCAAAATCTATTGATCTCTGTTTTGAATGAACAAAACAGCTGAGCCACAACAGCCCTCCATAGGTTCACTAACCTCTGAATAAAGAAATTTCCACACTTCAATCCTAAATGGCCAGTTCTTTGTTGTGAAACTGTGCTTCCTGGTCACAGACTCAGAACTAGAGAAAATATCCTCCCTTTATTTAGCCTGTCAAGTCCTTAAAAAAAACATTTATACATTTCTATGTGATATCTTCCCATTCTTCCAGAGCATACAGTCTGCGGTTACTCTGTCTCTGCTCGTACAGCAAACCCACCATCCCTCGAACCAGTGTAGTGATTCTTCACTACATTCTCTCAAAAGCAAAAAGATAATTTCTGTGGCGGGGAGACCAAAGTTGTAGACAGTGGAATCTCACCATGGCCCGAAACAATTGCAGTTAGCCCTCCTTGCTCCTGTTTTCCTGTATTAAAATCCTCTCCTAATAAATACTAACATTACCATTTGTCCTCTTAATCACTTGCTGCATCTGCATATTGGCCTTAAGTAATTAGTATGCAAGCACTCCAAGGTCCCTTTGAACATCAATGCCACCATTTCTGCCAGTTAATAAAAACTTAATTTTGTTTGTTTATGTAGCCAAAGGTAATCTGTGATTTGTCCACATTGTATTTCGCCTGCCATATTTTTGACCATTCAGTCAGCTTGTCCATGTCCCTTGAAGCCTCTTTACATCTTCTTCTGCACTCTCAATCCCACCTAGTTTAGTATCATCAGCAGATTTGGAAATCTGCCATTTGGTCTCCTCAGCCAAATCACTGATAGAGATTGTTAAAGTCTGGGGCCAAAGCACTAATCCATATGGTACCCCAGTAGTAGCAGCCTGCCAACTATGAGTGATTGTTTATTCCCACTCTCTGCTTTCTGTCCAATAACCAATTCTCAATCCATTTCAATATATTGTCCCAAATTCCATGTGCTCTAACCTTGTTGATCAGCCTCTTATGTGAGACGTCATTGAACACCTTCCTAAATTCATCACTTCCACTATTTTATTGATCACATCCTCAGTTCCACCATGTTGGTTCAGCTCATTCATCTTAATCATTTCAAGGTGTTCTGTTCTTACATCCTTCATTATAGATTCAAGCATTTTCCCTATCAATAATTGTAACTTCCTGTTTTCTCTCTCCCTCCTTTCTAAAATAGTGGAGTCACATGCACCATCTTCATTTAGATGTAAAACCCCAGTTTTGCATTAAGTTTGAAAGTGATGCAGTTCAATGTCAAATTCTATCATGTTAAGGTCATTCTTCCCCAATGGCCTCTTGACACCAAGATTAACCCTTTCTCATTGTACAGTATGAAATCCAAAATACTATTTCCTTGGTTAATTCCTCAGTGTATTGTTAGTTCCTCCCTCGATATTATCCTAATAAAAGTCCTCCATTGTTAATATCCCTTTTCCTTTTTGCCCTTTTCCAAATGCAAATATCCAGGAATATTTAGTTCCCA
>JARFYF010000036.1:25592683-25603830 GCA_030265395.1 Rhina ancylostomus
TCCTGTTGTATGTTGACAAGAACTGGAAAGCATCAACTTGAAAGCTTCATAAAACATGCAAGTTCAGTTCCTTGCAGAAGTACATCACCATCCATGACAAAGCCACCCACTTGACTGGCATCCCATCAACCACTGAAAACATTCAGTCACTGCACCATCAGTGACAGCAACAATTTCTTCCGAACCAGTGATCTCTACTACCAAGGAAGATATGCAGTTGGGACATGGGAACACCATCACCTGCAGGTTCTTCGACAAGTCGCACACCTGCCTGACTTGGAAGTACATTAATATACTAAGGTCCAAATCCTATCACATCCCTCCCGAGAACAATACAAAAGCACCTTCACTATAAGGACTGCAGCATTTCACGGTAGTGAGACAAATTCATCTCACCTCCCTTGCCCTCGGAAATATTAGGGACTGTCCATATTTCAATTTTGTAAGGAAGTTCCAAATAGTTTTAATTCAATTATACCCAAGCCATTGATATTTAAAAGAAAACAGGGAGCAAGGGCAAAACATGTCAAAGTGATGATTGTAGAGGTGCCACTGAGTTTATATGATTGAAATTCATGGAAGTATGCTTCATTTCCTGATAAACCAGTGGCAGGTAGACCAATGTAATAGGAGCAGGTGGGTGTGGTCAAGAATACAAAGAACAAGTTGATTAGGCAGTCAAGTACTTAGGGTTTGAGGCAAGTGGTGGTGGTGAGGGTATGGGTTAACCTGTGAATCAATTCCCAAGGTACACTTCATATTTCAGATTTACCATTTTACCCACATGGTCCTCCATCTCCAGTCTCTTCTACCAACACAAGTAGGCACCCACCAAAAGGATTCCTGGATTACAGGAACCTTGATTTTTTAAAAAATCTTTTACAGGGCTGATTTTGGTATCCAAATAGCCAAGATGAACTGATTCAGTGCAAATGACACTTGGGTTTTCTCCTGGTATGGCTGCCAGTTACTCAGTGGTGGAGTTCGAAAAGTGCTATTTCACACAATTTACAAAAGGAATTAACATGTGAACACATACCTTCCATCTGTTGCCACATTCATTGCAAAAAACAAATGTAGTCATAGGTTCATCAGCACTTCGTGTTTGGACCTGGATTAAAAGAGAAATGATACATCATAACATGAGCTTTTTCATAAACGGGAATATAACAACAATTCTCTTAAGTGGCAAGTCCATCTAGATCAACTTAATTTCCACCTGCCAAAAATGTGAACTGCAACCCCTGTAATATCAACTCATTTTGATGGATTTTACTTTGATCCTGGACTAATGAAAGCAAAATTTACAATAAAAACAGGTATGGTCTACAGGAGTCATGTTATTCACAGTAAATTAGTTTCTCAAGTTTGCAAAAGCATGAATGAATTTAAAGCAAAACTATACAAGTCACACATCTAAAGACAGAATCAAGATTTTTATTCAACTTGATATTCATTAAATGCATTTAAACTGAAAATTTAAAGCAAACTGACTACTGCTTTTCCAAATAAAAAGTTAATTGTAATGAAGAATCTCTCTAAATATTTTAGTAATTAGGCCTGGCCTATCAGGTTGAATCAAAGAAACTATGACTTGGACAACTCATCATTTATTCTCCTTACAAATAAATAGTCATACTTGCAATTCCAAACAGTTCTCAACTTCCTTCTATTCATGTCTTTTCAAAGGATGATTGCTCAGTGAAAGAAATGGTGGTCCAGAACAAATAGCTGGTCAAAATGAAAAATCACAAAAAAGCAACCAGACAAATGTCAAAAAAGTTGCTTAAATGGCCTCGTAACATTTACCAATAGTTAACTGTGACATCCACAGAAATGGGCCTGAATGCCTCATATTATTTGAGAGGTACATGACATTTTACTAGAATAAAGAACCATAATAAATTATAAAACTCCAGTATCAATTTAAGAACCTTTTCATCCTTGGAATTTCTTTATAGAAGATCAAGCACTGTGTGGAAAAAATTACCACAAAACTGATCGTTTTTTTTAAATTTTAAATGTAGACGAACTCCTGAAGCTAACTAAAATCCTGAAATGAAAGGGGCTTCCTAATACTTAAGCTTCCTGAAAACAAAAAGCAGAAGTCAGAAAGAAGCCAGTTCCAGCAATTCCCTAACAATTTAATAGTCCTTCTATGCAATATGCGCACCAAAACACAATCATTTAATTGGTTCTTAAATTGTCCTTTTCTTACCTGTGTGTAAGTGCAGTTATTCTTCTTGCACTTTCCGCAAACAAAGTAATCTGTCTCGGTACCACCAGTTCTGGCCATCTGATGTTCTCTGATAGCTTCATTTGTTAAAGCCTTTCGAATCTCTCTCAGTTCATCACTTGCCATTTCCTTTATTTTCATTGGGAGAGAAAAAAGTATAATTGGTAAAAATCTGAGCCTGGTTTTCAAAGATTTCAAATCCGTCCTTTAAAATAATGGCTCAAGATGAGTTTTCACTTAAAAGTAACCTTCCCATATAAAAAGGTTTCATCCTCAACTACAATGCAGTTGAAGATGCTTTTGTAAAAATGTGTCTGATAAAAATGTCTAATCTCATTTGATTTACAGCCTAGCAACATTGGCCAATTCAGATCATCGAGCCACTCAGCTAATCCTTGTTAAAGGAATATCAAGCAATAATTCACTCTGGTTCAGCACCCAGCCAAACCAGGAACTCCTAAACTGCTGCTACTATCCATACAACACATTGTGTTGTCTATTGTGTGATAATTGACCACTTTTTGTTGACAGGCCAATGCATATATGCAAGTATTTTAAAGTGGCTGCCAATTTACCTGATTCCAAAGGTCTGTAGGCCCAATGTGAACAACATTGCATTTTACAATTTATTTTGTTTAAATTGAATTCGCCCAAGGTGATAATCAGGGTTACAATGATTTTGAGTTATGAAATTTGCTTAAAGTATAACCAGCCGAAGAGATGCAGAAAATCTGGCTTGGAACTTTGAGATGTGGACACAGGGAAAAGAAAAACATTGATTCTGGTCAGACACTCATGCAAGAATTGGTAATTGGTTTATTATTGTCACATGTGAAAAAAGTATGTTTTATACAGATCATTCCAAAACAGAAGTACATCAAGGTAGTACAAAGAGAATAGCAATAACAGAATGCAGAATACAGTGCTACAGTTACAGAGAAAATGCAGTGCAGATAGACAAAGGTGCAAAGGCCAAGATGAGGCAAATTGAGATCAAGAGTTCGTCTTTATCATAAAAGGGATGTGTTAAACCATCTTATAATAGTGTGATAGAAGCTGTCCTTGAGCCTGGTGATGCATACTTTCCAGCTTTTGCATCTTCTCCCTGAAAGGAGGGAAAAGAGAGAATGACTGGGGTGGGTGAGAACAGTCTTTGATTAGGTTGGCTGATTTCAAGGCAGTGGGAAGTGTAGACAGAGTTAGTGGAGGGGAGGCTGGTTTTGGTGATAGACTGAGCTGTGTCCACAATTCTCTGCAATTTCTTGAGGTCTTGAGCAGAGAAGTTGCCATACCAAGTTGTGATGCATCCAAACAGGATGCTTCCTATAATGCATCTATAAAAATTGGTGAGGATCAGTAAGGACATGCCAAATTTTCTGAGTCCTCTGAGGAAGTAGAGGGGTTATTGCACATTCTTGACCATAGTGTCTACATGATTGGACCAGGATAAGCTACTAGTGATTTTTTTTTTACACCTGGGAATTTGAAGTTCTCAATCACCTCCACCTCAGCACTATTGATGTTCTTTTGTCTTTCTAACATTGAGGGAAAGGTTGTTGTCTTGACACTATGCAACTAGGCTCTCTATGTCATCCCCGAACTCTGTCTCATTGTTGTTCGAGATCTGGTCCTCTATGGGGGGTATTATCTGTGAACCTGTATTTGGAGTTAGAGCAGAAAGTGGCCACATAGTCACGGGTGTACATGGAGGGTGTAAGGGGCTGAGGACACAGCCTTGTGGGGCACCAGTTTTGAGGATAACTGTGGTGTTGCTGCTGCTTATCCTTACTGATTACAGACTGTTGGTCAGGAAGTCAAGGATCCAGTCACAGTGAGAGGTGCTGAGTCCTAGGTCTAGAAGTTTGGAGATGAGTTTGTTTAGAATTATGGTATTGAAAGCAGAACTATATTCAATAAATAAGAATCTGACATAATTGTTTTCATTATCCAGTTATTCCAGAGATGAGTGTAAGGCCAGGGAGACTGCCTCCACCATGGACCTGTTTCAGCGGTAGGCAAATTGCTATGTCAGGGTTGTCTGGGATGCTGGAGTTGATATGTGCTCTGACCAGCCTCGAAGCACTTCATGATGATGGATGTCAGAGCCACTGTGCAGTAGTCATTAAGGCATGTTACCTTATTTTTCTTTGGCACCAGGATGATAGTGGTCTTCTTAAAGCAGGAAGGAACCCAAGATTGGAATAAAAAGTAAAAAAAAACGTCTGCAAATATTCCTGCCAGCTAATCTGCACAGGATCCAAGGACATGATAGCTGAGGACTCCATCTGGGCCAGACACTTTCCATGGGTTCACTCTCAGGAAGGCTGATCTGACGTATGCAACTGTGACTGTGCGTCAGGGGCTGTTGAGGTGGGTGGCATCATTCATTGCCCTTCTGGTCAAAAGCATGCATAGAATGCATTTGAGCTTATTGGGGAGGGAAGCATTGTTGTCAGCATGCTGACTGAATTCGTTTTGTAGCCTGTTATGACACACGCAAGCCTTGCCACAACTGATAACTGGTCTGGGATTCTATTTTGGCCTAATAAGCAGGCAAGACAAATGCAAATACAAAAATGTGGCAGCAGCATTAGATAACAGAAAGCTCTAAACAGCTTATTACTTTCAATATTTTATTCCAATGTGTATGTTCTGCTGTAGTTAATCAAGAATGAGAATTATTTTCAACAGATGATTTGCACTACTAGTAACTTTTAATTTGATTAAATTTCATGTTAGCACCAGAAGAATGCAAAGTGGAAACAAATTCCTATTAAGATTTCCATTTCCCAGACACACCAAGGACAATCTAACCTTTCTACATTAAAATGAAAATAAAATCTTAATTATGTTTCTACTTCACCTTGAAGCACAGCAATCACCTTTTAAGTCAAAATGATGCCAGTGTTGTAAAATAAAATATGTCACTTCCAACATGAATAGTGAGATCACATCTTTTGACTGTCAATTTTCAAATTAAAACCCCACAAAAATTGAAATTGCTAAGTATGTAGTGTATTTTCTTCTTCTGGTTAATTATTTTCACCACTCAATGAACAGTTCCATAAGACATAAGAGCAGAATTAGGCCATTCAGCCCATCGAGTCCGCTCCACCATTGATGATGGCTGATTCCACCCCCCCCAACCCCATTCTCCTCCCTTCTCCCAGTAACCTTTAATGCCCTTACTAATCAAGAACCTAACAACCTCCAATTCAAATCTTCCCAATGATTTGGCCTCCCCAGCTATCTGTGGCAATGAATTCCAGATTCACCACTCTCTGGCTAAAGAGATTCCTCCTCATCTCTGTTCTGAAGGGATGTCCTTCTATTCTGAGGCTGCGTCCTCTGGTCCTAGACTCACTCACTACTGGAAATATCCTCTCCACGTCCACTCTATCCAGGCCTTTCAATATCCAGTAGGTTTCAATGAGATCCCCCCTCATCTTTCTAAACTCCCGTGAGTACAGGCCCAGAGCCATCAAAACGCTCCTCATACATAAACCCTTTCCTACCCTGGATCATTCTCATAAACATCCTCTGGACCCTCTCCAATGTTAATACTGGTTTCCCCCATATTAGCTCCTGCCTGACCTGCCAAGACTTTACAGAACATGCAGTATTTATCTCAGGGTTCCACAATTTCTGGTAAAGTTTCACCGACAACCCAAATCAGCAAAAGGCACCAAATGCTGCACTGGAGCTCAGAGACTCAGTCAGTGAACTGTAGCCAAGGAGGGCTCCAGCACTCATGTGTTATCCTTTAATGTTAAGCTGTGGAGAATTAATGGGATACCATAATGCAACATCATAATACCACAACAAGTCATGTTCAATGCAGTCAACTACCTGAACATTGTCAAGCCCATTCTATAGTTGGTAATTAGTTTATTCTTGTCACATGCACCGAAGTACAGTGGAAAAACTTTGTTTTACATGCCATCCCTACAGATCATTTCACCACATTAGTACATCAAGGTAGCACAAGGGAAAAATAACAACAGAATACAGAATATAGTATTACAGTGCAGAGAAAAAGTGCAGTGCAGGCAAACAATAAGGTGCAAGGCCATGATGAGGTAGATTGTGAGATCAAGAGTCCATCTTATCGTACAAGAGGTCCAATCAATTGTCTTATAACAGTGGAACAGAAGGTTCCTTGAACCTGGTGGTACGCGTTTTCAGGCTTTTGTATCTTCTGCATGATGGGAGGGGGAGAAGAGAGAATGTACGGGGTGGGAAGGATCTAAACTCATCATTTAAAGTAGAGGGGTTAGAGGCAAAATCAAGCAAAATAAAAGTCAGGTAAGATCTTGTTGATTGACAGAGCAGGTCTGATGGGCTGTTTAACCCAATGTTTCCTAATACTTCCTCTCAAAACATTGGTGTTAATTGTCTGAACTGGGGCTGCTGTGACAAATGATGTTTCCAGTCATGAGATGGAATATCAAGCTGCCGTGATAAACATTCTGAAGATTTTGCAACTAAGACATAATAAATAAATATCCAAAGATAGAGATTTACTTACTTAACTGTACACTAAATATTTAAATGTTAAAAGTCTCTAAGCCCTTGCTGCAAACTGAACGTCTGTGAATATGCTACATTATTTGAGATGCAGACACCACTCAACTCTGCTGAACAGTAGACTCTATGCTTAAAGGAAGAATAGAAAAGCAAAAGCCCCAGTCACTCTGTAAACATCCAACCTTTAAATTCATTTCTGCAATGAATTAGAAAGCAGAGACAAATTGAGCTCGGGGTCACCCACAGACCAATGCCAAGTGGTATATGCCAGTCACACACAGACAACCAAGTGATCCATCAGACCAGTCTTACTTCCCCCAGACCACAGCCACTCCCTCCTGATCCTCAATATACCAACCACCAGGATATCACTGGTAACAACCTTCCCCACCGGCACCACTCCCAACAACCAAAGATCCACCTGCTCTCTTGCCTCTTTCCCACACACCAGGAGCTCGGACAGGAGCTTTGAGTGATATTGCATTGGAAAGGGTTGATTCAGAAAACTTGTGTTTGATAACAATTCCTCTGCTTTGGTTTGAATTAGGGTTACGGAGCAGGTACAGAAAATGATAGCCTGTTATTGTGTGGATGGAAAGCTCAGATCCAATTGGGGGAAAAGAAAAGTGTTTGGGTTACTGTTTCGAGCATTCAATCCCACCCAAGAGATGGATCCATTTGCCGAGAAGCTAAAATAAAAGCACCTTCATGCCGAGAGTGCAAAGAGTGCATCTTTTCTCAACAATGAATAAAACCTATCAACCCTCTCTCTCCACCAATCCTGCCTGAACTGCCGAGTCTTTCCAGCAGCCTCTCATTTATTTTAAGCCACACCCCAGAGTGCTAATTTAGTAAAGGAAGCTACAGCCTATAACGGGATGGCCGGAAGGTGAGAGGTGCTCCTGGGCAGTGATGACTGCTCAGAGTGAACCAGCCTACTTGGAGCTGCAATGCTTCCACCACCACCACAGGAGGAAGTGGTTGGCCTTCATCCCAGGACATAAATAATCACCATCTTCTGACTGCTAAGCTGTGCCTTCTTGCTGCTATGGTTACCCTGCTGCCTTGCTGATACACTTCATTCGTGATAAGCTTCAGGATTAAATTGATTTCCACCCCCATCTCTCACACACACACACACACACACACACACACACACACACACACGTGTTTCGCAGCGTCAGACAGAGGCCAAATTATATTTGGAGGCATATGGAACACAATGCGCCAAGAGGAGCCTGCCCTGATTTAAAGGGCAATCTACAATTAATGCTACAACTGGATTTCCGCTTATTTTAAAATGAGACAATTACAAAACGAACAAAGTTTGCATCCACAAAACAAGATGAATGCAAATTTGTGACCTTGTGCAAAACTTGTGACTACAAAACTTCAGCCTTTGCACTCTCAGGGTTGCATTACTAAAGGCACCATGTTATCAGGCAAAGGCTAAAACATAAACAGCATTTTCAGTGAGGCCAGAATCATCCAACTTCATTGCCTCCTGCACTGTTCCAAGGAAAGGAGGGAAAGGAGCAGGGGTGGGAGGGAAGGTGTTTGGCACTGCTACAGAACAGCAGATGCCAGATCACCTTCTCTCAATCATTGTTGCTCTGGGGTGTTAAAAACAGAATCTGAACAGTGGTTGACTCGATTACAAGGCAAGAAAAGCACAGCTGTTGCTTTACTCAGGAAGGAGAGAGATCAATGTGTTCATACTGCTCCGATTAGAGTGCACAAAATAAATGTGTTATAGCACTTTCAGATGATCTAGGATTTTAATTTGTTGGATCAGTGTCATCAGGCACATACTTGTGCACTATGTGTAATGCCACATAGATTTAACCTAGTGTGCTTGTGCATGCATAATACCACAAATGCTCTCGGAAAAGCAATGTTAAATCTACTAGCCTGAGCCCTGCACAGGAAGGGCACAGAAGACTTTGCAATTACAAAGAATCACACAGTCCTCACATAGGAACACAGACCTGAGTGGGACACTTCCCGATGGAGGCCCTCTCTGCACACATAGAACTATGAGGTTAAGTTACCAGGAACTTGAGCAGATGCATTTCTTTACCATTGGGTAGGCTTCTGTGTTAAAGTGAAGAACAGGGATTGTCAGCTTCACCTCATTTGAGGAATTACAGTCAACCATGACACAGGTTATGTAGCAGATATGTTTTCAAAACCTAAGGAAATTCGGCATGCCCCCATTGGCCCTCATCAATTGTTATAGGTGCACCACAGAAGACATTTTATCCAAATGCATCACAGCTTGGTATGGCAACTGTTCTGCCCAAGATTGCAAGAGTGTTGTAGACACAGCTCAGCACATCACAAAAACCAGCCTCTCCTCCATGGACTCTGTCTACACTTCTCACTACCTCAATAAAGCAGCCAACATAATCAAAGACCCCACCTACCCCAGACATTCCCTCTTCTCCCCCCTCCCATCAGGGGGCACATACCACCAGGCTCGAGGACAGCTTCTATCCCATTGTTACAAGGCTATTGAATGGAGCTCGTGCAATGAGATTGACTCTTGACCTCACAATCTACCTCGTCGCAGCCTTGCACCTTATTGCCTGCCTGCAATGCACTTTCCCTGCACAGTAATATTATAGCTTGCATACTGTTATTGCTTTTCCTTTGTACCAACTCAATGTACTTATGCTTTCAAATGATCTGGACAGACAGCATGCAAAACTAAGTTTTTCCACTGTACCTCAGCAATAAATCAATTACCAATATACTTCCTCTGGTTGGAAAAAACATTAATGGACATGTCCTTAAAACCTTTACACAAAGGAAAATGCAAGTCTCCTGGACTGCGATTGGGTGTGGGCATCAAGGGATAGAGAACAAAAGGCAGGCAAATGGTGAGATAGCCCAGATCAGCAGACATCCTGACAATCAAAGGAGCTCAATGGCTTCCTCTTATCGACTGCACGTGGCCTCCAAGCAAGAGGTGGCAGTGTCTCAGACTGAAGCTCTCAGTGACTCCAGCAAGAGCACTCTTTGGAAGTGGTACAAGTCTACAGCCAGCAGCCATGAATAGGATCAGTCAATTCTGAGGCATACCAGCAATGTTCCGTCACTGAGACATTCAGGATGTTCCGTTGCTGAGACATTCAGGATGCATGGAACCAAAGCAACAAAACACCTACAATACAGCCCTGGAAAAACCAACCAACTTGCTCAGATCACATCTGGAATATTGCATTCCATTTTGGGCTCTTCATCTCAGGAAGACTACACAGGGATTGGAATCCTTGGACGACAACAGTGTAGAGGATTGAATTAGAAGGATAAAATGGACAGGCTAGGAATACAGATTGAAGGGAAATCCAAATTAAGACAATTCAAATTTTAGAAGGATTGGATAGGGAAGAACTAATTTCCTGTGGATCTGTAAACAAGGGGTGGGATGAGGAATGACAGCAATTTTAAGACCAGAGCTCAGCCACTTATAAATGAAATAAGGAGGACTTTATCCCCCATACAGAGGGTAGTCAAAGCCTGAACATTTTTTATTAAATCCCTAAAAAAAAAATCACTGGATTCAATTAAAATCAAAGTCAAGTTTATTGTCATAAGCACAAGTACATGTATTGCACAGGTGCAATGAAAAACTTACTTCAGCAGTATCACAGGCACATAGCATCATTAATTAAAATAGAATTAAAATTAAGGCCTGTGTTTCTGCTGGGTGAATACATCAGGGGATATGGAGCTAAATGGGGGGATGGGGGGGAAGATCAGCAATGGGGGAAAGACCAGGGGCAATGGGCTGAAATGGCCTCCTTCCCTTTCTGTGGTCTGCTGGCCATGATGCTACCATTGCACAATAACACAAAAGGAACGGAGGAGGATGCTGAGGTGGTGTGGGAAAGATGCATCAACCCTTTAAAAGCAGCGCTGATCTTCAGTGACACTGGCATTGAAGGCCAATGGTTGAGTGTGCCAACAGGACTTCACCGTTCAGCCTCGGTCACAGTACACAGTTGTATTGAGGCAACACCATCGCTTCAGGCAGTGCCTCCTGTGAATCTGTCCTTCAACTTCCTGGCTTCCTCTGGCCTTCTCCTCCTTGTCCAGCTGCTCCACTGATTTTTTTCACAATGCTCATACAGTTACACAAGCTATCGTTCACGTCTTTCAAAGTGCCAGCATAGCCCTCGAACGTCAAGAGACAGCAGGTGACGCTTCTGCAACTCAAAGCACAAACTCAAGGCCGACACTGGTGCAGTACTGAGGAAACACTGCACCATCCTCTGAATGGGACATTGCCTGGCAGCCACACCTGCTCCCAGGTTGAAGCAATTGGTCGCTTAACACTCCTTCAATGAGCAGGTACCCATGTTCGCGTCATGGCCCATAT
>JARFYF010000036.1:25706479-25717266 GCA_030265395.1 Rhina ancylostomus
AGTATTCCGTTACTATTCGGTGTTAAATTTCTTTAAAAAATCAATTACTGATCATTAAAATTGTAAAGCAGCTGAGGGGAAAATTAAGTATTTTTGGTTCAATCTTACTTGGATTTCAAAGTCACGTCATTACCAATGTAGCGATCACCTAGTTTAATAATTGTCGTGATAATGGATCTTTACAATAACATGTCAACAATATTTTCAATTGTTGTCAGAATCGCTGCTGACATTTCCGAAAATCAGAGTTAAGAAAAATTACACCCTCTGTATCTCAGAGTTTCCTACTTTAAACCTAACCGGAAGCTGCTTTGGAGAACTCCACTGCAAGTGTACATGTCGCAGAGGACATCGTAGACACGCAGAAAGAGGTTCTGTTTCTAAAAATAAAATTTCCTAACTCCTCAATGCAACTGTGTTTAACCTGAAGTTTAGAACCGCAACATCTTAACATTTTGAATTGTTGTCACGGCATTCGTTGGTACCACTAAGCCAGAAGGTTGTAGATTCAAACTCTGTTCTAGGGTTTGATCACATAATCCCAGGTTGACTAAATGCTCCACCGCTCCTGTGGTAAAACATTGCACCAAGGCCTGTTCAGATTTGTGCTAACTGAGAGTTCTCTCGATCTACCTTAAACTGCTCTTCGCCTCTGCTTTTGGGAGGACGCTCCTATGCACCAAATTAGCTGGCATTAATAAAACGACAGGCAAATGTTTCAACAGAAATGCGTAAACATTTTTGTGCACCTTCTCTATTTACAATCTCCTTACCTGAGGATATCCAAAGGCCAAGATATCCAAAAACATCCGACGGGAATCAAATGTCAAAGAAAGTAAGAGAAACATACCATATCAATGTTATTGACAGTAGACAAATTGCATGGAATTATTCTGTCACCAATTTCAGTTCCCATTAATGCCAGTGCTACATAAGAACAAAGCACATTGCGATATCTAGGCAATGACACAGTAACATCCGAATGGATGGATAATCTAATTCAAATTATATGCCGCCAATAAATGAAGTTTCTGTGCAGAGGATGGATTGATAGTCTCGAAGGAGTTGTGGAATTGACAGATCACATATTTTGGATTATATTCCAGTACGGAACTGAATTTAGAATAATATAACAATTCTTAAATTCCAGATGTTTACTTTTAAAGGCAATATGATTATTCCCAGAGGTTTTTTTTACATGAATCTCTGCTCTTAGCTACTCCCGAATAACATCTGGTCAGAGGATGTATTTAATGGGGTTTGTTTTAAAAATAAAATGTTTAAGATGCTAAAGAATGAACCTACCTGTACAAACAGCACACACTGGAAGCAGATCTATTCTAACATTTTTGTGCAATTAAGCACAGAATTAGGCTGACATTTCACTGTTGATTGGCTGATTCTACTAAACTGAAGCTCACTGCAGGCAGACACAGAAGATCACGTGGTATCCTGGTGTTCTGATTAACATTGCTCCTTCAAACTTTCCCAAAACCAGATTATCACTATTTGTCATGCTTAGGGCCTTAGCAGGTATTGTATTCCAAATGGAACCCACGTGTTTGGAAATGGTGATTTAACTTCTGTAGTATATTCGAAAGAATTGAAGAAAAACAGGACAACTCTTACTTTCCTACACCAGCAACCTGCACTCTGTCCGGGCAAGTCCTCTAATTAATCCGTTAAATTTATTAAGAATAATTTTCTTCAGTGTCTCCACAGAGAAACCCGATAAAACACAATAGTACCTGAATAGGTGCCTTCCTTGAAAGTGCATCTATATGGTCAATATCTAAGATCTCGTTTGTCATGACCTAATTGCACTTTACATCGAGAGAGATAATCTCCAGTCCGCCCTGAGCCAAACAATCATCCAGTTCTTAAATGGCACACGAACTGGAGACAACCAGGAGATTAGATATTTCCGCTAAAAGTACGGACATGGTAATTTCAGAAGCCTCTTCGGTGTAATACCTGAGTTTCCTGGTTATCTGAGAAGCATGATTTGTACTGCCAGTGTCTCTCTTCTCAATGAATCCTTGGCTCGTTTTGATCTACGGTCTGCTATGTGAATTTGCAATTTCATAATTTATGGTCTTAAATCTTAAACCATCCACAGTTGTTACTTTTACAGTAACCCACATATTTGTTTTATGGAGAGCAACTACTATACGTGGTGTTGATTTGTGTTAAAGTTATCCAGCATGTAAGTTCATCAGAATCGCACTGCCCAAGGAGCCGTCTTCAAAAGTATCAGCCAACAGTCATTGGTTTGTTGGTGAAACCTCCGCCTCGCTACAACTTGTTTTTTACACTTGATTGGTGAAATCACGCCTCCTGATTTCTGATTGGTGCCGCTCCTGTATATCTGCTCTTGGAGCAGAGGAGCCAAGAACAGAAGTTGTTAAGATTTGAAGAGGTATTGTGATTGTCAAAGAGATCCGCCCTGTTGAAAGCAGCTGGCTATAAGCGGTCAGATAAAAGTGTTTTGGCTGGAATGAGTATTTCTGAGGCCGAATATTGCTGTGTAGAGGATTCGCAGCCTGGAGGCTCTGGCTTGGACACGGCCGCTTCTCCATGGGCTCAGTCCGAGAGCCCTGTCTCTCAAACCGGTCTTGCATCTGTTCAGCCCGCGAGTAAAGCGGAGGGGAAAGGCGACACTGAATCGCGGATCAGACGCCCTATGAACGCTTTCATGGTGTGGGCAAAGGACGAACGAAAAAGGCTGGCTCAACAAAACCCCGATCTCCACAATGCAGTGCTAAGTAAAATGCTTGGTAAGCAAAGACATTGTGTATTGACCATTAGGACGCAGGCACAATGAAGATGTATTATAGCGAGGAAGACATTGAAGAAATGCTAACTGATTAACTTTGCTTTTGCTGTTAATAAAGCAATGACTATATTCAAAATGCGCAGATTTGATAACGTGTTGTGAAACCAAGTTGGAAATTGATTGACATTAGGACTAGTGTGTGACTGCATCAGACTTTGTAACGTTGCATTGATGGTAGAAATGTAAAAAACCAAAGCCCCCATCAGGCTACCTTTCCCCGGGAGGTCATGACAAGTAGCTATAATTAAATTATTTATCTAAACGTTTGCTTCTAACTCAGTCCGTTATCATTTACATTCAATTAACTTATGCCCGCTGTATTGTATTACCGTGAAGTTAAAGTGAATCACTTTTTTAAAATGAATCTGCAGGACAGTCATGGAAATCTCTTCCTTTTGACGAGAAGCGCCCTTTTGTGGAAGAGGCTGAGAGACTCCGAGTTCAACACTTGCAAGATCACCCCAACTACAAGTACCGACCGCGCAGGAAGAAACAGAGCAAAAAAGTCAAACGAATGGAGACCAACCTGCTCGCACACAACCTGCCCCAGAACCACGGCTCTGCTCTCAGAACCAATCAGGGAGTTGGCGGCGACAACTTCAGCAGGAATCAGCACGAGGGGAGACCCTCGGGCCAACATCAGCTCCCTTCGCTCGGTCACTACCGAGATTTGCACGGACTGGGTTCGGAGTTCGAGAACTATGGTTTGCCCACTCCTGAGATGTCTCCCTTGGACGTTTTGGATCCGGTGTTCTTTCCGTCACAGGGGCAGGAGGACTGTAATATCTCCTATGGAAACTACCATCATCATATAGATTACAGTCGGGAGAAGACAGATGCCTTGTCCTACTCAGACCAAATCTCTGCCAATGTGGGTGAGTTGGTGAGAAACCCACAACATCTGTATTACAGCCAGCTGTGCCCTGGAGGTCAGGGCAGCGTATCCGCTCACCTGGGGCAGCTCTCGCCTCCCCCCGAAGCTCAACGCATTGACAACGTGGAACACTTTGGTCCAACTGAGTTTTGGACAGATGTTGATCGTAGCGAGTTTGACCAATATTTAAATCTGGCAAGGACTCGTCCGGACACCTCTGCGCAAACCTTTCACGTCTCTCTGTCGAAATTGAACCCCAGAGGTGTGTCCGCTTGCGAGGAAAGTAGCTTCATTTCTGTACTGTCGGACGCCAGCAATGCTGTCTATTACAGTGCTTGTCTCACTGGCTAACTCGCAGCACTGTTAAGTGCCCGTGGTGGTTTATTCTCAATACAGCATTTTTTAAAGAAGTCATTAAACTGTTATTTGCTTCTATTTAAGCCGAAGTGTGCGGAAATCACTGATTGGGTTCCGATATGGGAAAGGGGTTAATAAAAGTGAACCTGAAAATAACAAGTGACTGGTTGTAAAACAAATGATACAGGAGCTTTCGGTGGCCGAAGCAAATTAATACTAAAAGCGAAAATGTATTAGTCAGAAGTTATTACAAACGGAATAATTTTGTTTTGTAAGCCATTATGTAGCAGCACGTACACAATGTGATCGGACTACTTTTGCTTAAAATCCAAATGAAAATGTAAATGTTGAGATTTTTTGAACTGTCCTTTCAGCTTTCGGTGGATATAGCACAATATAATGGCGTTTTAAAAACTGTTCTTACTGCTAACTTTCAATGTATAATTCTAACAACGTCTCAAACACTTTTGTAAATATAGTTTTTTTTGCTGTAATTGCATTTTGTAAATCTGTTAATAAATTCTGTTATTTAACAAAAAAATCAGCTTGTAACTTGCTTCCATGATATGAAGGTCCATTGCCTGTGAGCTGGAACACATTTGATTGTGCATTTGCTCACTATCCAAAAGTTCTAGATTGTCTTCCAATTAGCAAAGGTTTTCTGCACACATTCCCCCCCACAAAAAACATCAATCTCCTCCCTGTAAACATACTCATTTTAAAGGTTCTCTATTAGCCCGAATATTGATACTGAGTTCATGACAAGCACCTTATTGAGAGTCTGATTTTTATCAGAGTCCTGAAATTCCATTCACTCTCCAGCCTTTTGCCCTTGCCTTATGTTATATATGATACCCGAAAAGAATCATATCGGAATATCTGGGACCCACTAAGTCTCTTTCAAGCAACAGAATTGTCCCGCTTATGCGATGGAAGATCACAAATATTTCATAGTTAAAATAGTTAACAAAAGTTAGCTAACATCAATTTACATGTCTATGTCACTTTCTCCTAACTCTAAGGCTACTTAATTTTATCTCAGTAATGACTCCAAGGCCAATTTCCTTTATTTTGAAGCAGCTATGATATAAACATAAAACAGTCCCTGCCATTTGCATGAAGAACACTTCCTCAGTACCCTCAAAACTCGAGAAACTGAGCTATGAAGAGAGGTTGAGCAGGTTAAGACTGTTTCCATTGGAGCTTAGGATAACAAGGGGTGATCTTATATAAGTGTATAAAATCATGAGGGGCATACATAAGGTCAATACTCACAGTCTTTTTCACAGGGTTGGAGAATCAAGAACTAGAGGGCATAGGTTTAATGTGAGGGGGAGAGATTTAATAGGAACCTGAGGGGCAAACTTTTCACCCAGAGGGTGGTCAGTATATGGAATGAGCTGCCAGGGAAAGAGGTTGAGGCAGGTGCATTAACGACATTTAACAAGTTACTCAGACAGGTACATGGGTAGGAAAGGTTTGGAGGGATATGGGCCAAACACAGGCAAATGGGACTCGCTTAGATGGGAATCCTGATTGGCGTGGACCATTTGGGTCAAAGGGCCCATTTCCGTGCCCTATGACTCCACGACTTTATAACATTTAATATTTATAACATATTCTGATTTACAGCTTCAGTAGTAGTGGCCATGGGGAAACCTACAACAAGAATATATTTACATCCTTTGTAAAAGTAGGATGCATAATATGAAGGTGAGGATAAATAGCTATAATTGATCTATCCTTCAGTCATTCATTCAATATTAACTGACTCCATTTTATGGATTAGTCTTCTCCAATGTTGGCAAGCAAAAACAAACTGCTGGAGGAACTCTGTGGGACAGGCAGCATCTGTGGAGGGAAATGGACAATCAACATTTCAAGTCAAGCTCCTTATCTCTCAGTCCAGATGGAGGGTATCAACCAAAACGTCGACTGTCCATTTCTCTCTGCAGATGCTGTCTGACCTGTTGGGTTCCTCCAGTGGTTTACTTTTTGCTCCAGAGTCCAACATCTGCAGTGTCTTGTGTCTCCAATGTTGTCAAGTTCAGATGTGGAAGAGAGTTTCTAAACTGCCTTTAAAAAAATTCCTGAATATCAATTGATATTGTGCTAATTATCTTCAATAATTTAAATTGATGCAATTAATACCATTCTAATCCATGCTGCTGAAGACTGGCCTCAACACCCCTCTAAGCACTGTATGCTATTTACACGGATACGCCTCTACAGTAAGGGGTACAAAATGAGAGGTACTGTATTCTGAGTCAGATGTTAAATTCAAAGGAAACTTTATTAAGTGAAGCACTGCCTGACATTCTGAATAGATAAATAAGAAAGTCACATTCTGAATAAGAAAGTCACAGATATTTAAATTTGGGTTTCTGTATTTATACTTATAAAACTGATGTGAAATAGAAAAATAAGCTAAAGTGTAGAAATAAATTGCGACCCAGAGTCTAAAAGGGTCTTCCTGCTGACTGAATTATTATTAACCAAAGCTAGAAGTGGAGAAAGCAGCAAGATACGCCACCTAGGCATGTGGGAAATAAACGGCTGGATAGTGTGGCAAATCATCTGATAGGGAAATTGGATCTCCAGAGATGAGATTTAGAGAATGCAATGTGAATAGCACAGGTCAGCTTGACATTTAAATATTGAAGCATTGGTGCTGAACTTTTTTGATAGTCATCTTTTCAGGACTTCTGCACCTTGGGCCATCTTCTCACCTACTCCAATTATCTTTATCATAATTTAATCAGCCTCCATGCAACGTTTTATTAGTTATATATCAGTTCCTCCACACGTGCCAGACATTTTTCAGACATCTCCATTTGGATAATGGACCAGTCCTCTTGAAAAGTGACACAAGATAATGAAGGGTGTAGGTCTTTGTTTAGATACAATAGATTAGTCAGGTAGTCCTGTATGCTATTTTTAATACATTTGTACAATAATGTTTATGAAATTGGTTAGTTTTGCTATGAATTTATGTCTCCTAAAAACAAAATGGAACCATTTAAAATTGACAAGTTTACATTTATTTCAGTTTTCTTTGTTCCATTAATTAATATTAAGAATAGCTAATTTGCTATCAAATTAATAACATTTGATTAAGACATGCTCCAAATTCAGAGCATTGTTCAGTCCATTTATCTCATCTATTCCTGGAGAACTTGGATATCCCACTACCTTTCAGGGTAAGATCAGAAAGAAAGCATATGCAATTGACAATCCATATAGATCACAAAGCTTAAAAATATAAACATGCTACAGTGCATTTTCTATTACTTAGCCATATTTTACATTTGATTCTATAGAAGTAAAATAATAATTTGTTCTGCATTGTTAATCTTAACTTAAGGCACTGGAATGTAAAAGAATGGGAAGTATGAAACACTGGAATTTTACCAGTAGCAATGCATTCAGTTCTGGGCCCCGCCCTTCACAGAGGATGATTTCAGTTTGCAAAATTATTGGATTGACAATGAGGCTAAAAGAGTTAGATTTTGTGGACCAGGTGTGTGGATAGATTTGTATGCCCTTGAATAGAAAACACTATAGAGATAATTAAAGGAGTTGATAAGGTAGAAAAAGGGAAACTATTTTCTATGAATGGAAAGTCCCCTTCAAGAACAACCATATTAGAGCTAGGCCATTCAAGAAGTATCCCAGGAAACATTCATTAACACAATATGCACTGGGAATTTGGATCTGTCTTTACTGAGAAGATACTGAGGCTGGGTTATTTGATAGATTTCGAAAATGAGACTGGTAAATCTTTTAGACTGAGCTATCAAGGGATTTGGAACCAAGACATGGAAATGGGGTGAAGATAAAGATCATGTGATCTAATTGAACAAGCCCCAGGGGGGTAAATGGCCCTAATTTTGCTCCGGTCAGTTGAGCGAAAGTCTGAAAACAGTACCCTGGGAAAATTTCTACCAGGAGTCACTGGGCAAGTCCCAGGGCTGGGACAACAATTGATGTTTAATCTTTTTATCCAATGGATTAATTGACACCATTTGCACCACTACAATTACCAGGGATCTGCTAACTCAACACAGTTAAGAAATGACACCTGTTTGGTTCTGGCTCTGTGTGGCTTAGTATACAGTATTACTATCATTATTGAGAAATCCTAAAATACTGTTTACTTCAAACAAAAAGGCTTTGAACCTTACTAGGTGATGTAATTGTTAATATGTTGCTTCATCCTCCATTGAAATCTCAAAATAATTGGTCAGGCATTGGGCCACAATTGTCATACTCTTCCTTAGGCTGCCGGTAACACCAACTTAAGTCATTTTCACAAGCATCCTGTCTGAGAATTTTTCTTGAAGGAAGTTCTCTGTGACAAATATTGAATCACACAATTCATTTTTCATTAAGGGTTCTCAGGAAGGAGACAGAGTTGATAGCCATTTATTACTCATTTTCTAGTCCTATATTTCCTGATAGATTATGGTATCATAGTATTATTGGAACTGCATCTTTTAACAAAATATAAATTGCAGTACTTTAAAAGCCTTAAATTACAGAAACATTCACAGACCTGAGGCATTTTAACCAGCAACGTGAAATATCACTGTTTTGACATTTTTAAACAGGCTCAGTGGAGTGATGTCTCATTGCTGACTATCTAAGTTGTAATACTTGCTGGTTTTGCCTAGATTCAAGTACCTCTGTCCAGAGGAGCATCAGATCACTGAAGCAGTAATGTGAATTTGACAGAGTGCAATACTGATAGCAGGATCCCTGTAAATGAACCACACAGAATGCAAATGTATTCAGACCTCCTCTTTCATTTGAAGCTCATCTCTGTATTTGCTGAGGGTTTTTTTTTCAGTGATATATTTGTTTATTTTCAGGATCAGATATCTTTGGCAAGGCTGTATTTATTGTCAGTACTTAGTTTCCCAAGAAGTTGGTAATGGATCTTTTTCTTGAACTGATGTGAACCCGATGGTACTTCTGGGAAATTTCCATTACATCAGGCCCTCCAATGTAGAAACATTGATCTATGTCCGAACCAGGAAGCCTTGTCTTTTATAGACAAAACTGGAGGTCATGAGACAAACTTTGGTGACACACTAATGCAGCTAGTGGAGGTGTTGTACAGAAATTTGTCAGAACTTGCATTTAAGTCAGTGTGGTTCTATCGGGAAATTTGCAGGTCTCCTCTTAATGCATGTTTGTGGCTGTGATCCACCCAGATGCTATTTGAAATTATTTTTGACCAGTTTCACAATTTCTGTAAGAGACTGTGATCGGTTGTGCCAAGTTTATCAAAAATAGTGAAAACCATTATCTATGTACTTAAAATTGTTTGCTGATAGTTGCAATTTTTATAATATTAAAAGATGTTTCTTGGTATTGTGTACAGCAAGAAGAGGTGTTTTATAACAGTATGAAGTTTGTATGTTCTCCCTGTGATCATGTGGGTTTCCTCTGGGTGCTCAGGTTTCAGCCCACATGCCAAGCAGAAGTGGACTGGTAGGTTGTTTGGTCACTGTAAATTACCCCTGGTGTAGGTGGGTGGTAGAATTGATGGGAATGTGGGGAGAATAGATTAAAGGCAAAATTAGTGGAGAAATAATATTGTTCAGGGAGCTATCATGGGCTTGATGGGCTAAATGGCCTCCTATGTCATATGGAATTATGTTCTTGTGACTTGTGGCTGTGTCTTCTTGCTGGCTGAGGATTCAGGGAAAGAACTGCTTTCAAACTAATTGCTGCAGTGAATTCTGTAAACCATAAGTGCACCAGCCACATAACAATAACAATGGAAGAGGTTAGATGTAGAATCCGGTGAATGATGCTGAGAAGCTCTGTTTGGAATGATATAAGGCTCTTTTAAAGCCTTGACCATCCAAACAAGAGGGAAATATTTCTTCACACTCCTGACTTGAGGCTTTGTTTCTGGTTAGCAGGTCTGAAAGTTCAAAAAGGTTAGCCACAGTTCAGAGTAACACAGGATCTTTCTTGCTCTGACCAGATCTGGTGCATTGATGAAGCCATGTTTCAATGATTCCACCCTCAACTAGCCTTCACACTGAAAAACTTAAAGCCAAATACACTTGCATAGAAATGCATTAGTGATGTAAGGAGACATAATTTCCAAGGAAGCACCATGCAGCTGTGGTTCCGGCATATGTGCAGAGGAATGTGTTTCCTTCCATCCCTGGAACATTATCAACACTGCAGGTATTTAATCAGTAAATGCTGTCGACAAATATTATTCGTGCTTTGTTTCTACATGTGTTACATTTTCTTCCTTTTATTAGCTGAACTCTCTAATGAAGCCATGCTGAACTATTTTGATAAAACTAAACATTTCTTTTTAAACATTTTGTGCATTTGGTATATGTTCAAGATTTGGTAACTGCTTCACTTATGAAGAGCCATGGTTTCCTAGATGAAAAGAAATCCAGCTAATTTTCTCATGTTTCACACAAACTTTAACATACCTAGCTACTAATACAATTGCAAACTTATTTTCAACAAGGAAATAAAATATATGAAATAATAATGGAAAATGTTGAAAATTAACATTTTTGTGTTTTATTATGGATAGTCAGCATCTGCCATCTTACTGCTCTTTGAATGAAATACTTGAGTGGACGCAGAGCCCATGCTGATGTTTTGAAGACTGTTATAATTTATGTTATTTTATTCATCAGTGAGACAAATGATAGTGGGGGGGATTATTGTTTATGG
>JARFYF010000036.1:25720688-25732207 GCA_030265395.1 Rhina ancylostomus
TGTAACCTAGTCTGTAACACTTGCTATCGTTAGTGGTGCTCAGAAGTGTCTGGTCCAGTTTACCAATGGGCACAATGATCAACTCCAGCTACAAATGGCACCTAAATAAATGGACACTCATCAATCAGATTTATTGGCATGTACAAGTTTGTGATTTAGTAATCCTACTAGGGAGCAGTGCTTGCGGAAAATGCATCTTTATTGCATTTTTCTGAAAGTTGTCTTCCTTCTTCCACTCTGTGGTCTCCTATCAAGTTTCATGTATTGCTTTTTTCCTGTTTTAGCTTTGTTGCAATTTGTTTGTGACATCATTTAAATTCCTTGCTGAGATCACTGGCTTGCAAAATCCTCAACCTGCTGCAAGTTGATTTGATACAGTTTAGCTCAGCATTTGATCTGGGATCATGGTTTTCTGTAGAGCTGGCAAATTAGCTGAATTTGCTTGTCCTGATGCAGGATCTTGACCTGAAATATTGACCATCTACCTGCCTCCACAGATGCTGCCTGACCTCCAGCAGTTTGTTATTTGCTCCAGATTCCAGCATCATTCGTTTCTTATGTTTCCAAATTAGCTGAATTTGCTGGCTTGGAGTCTGTTGTTACTTACCTCAGATTTTTGAGTTAGGTTGCCTTGAAATTACCCTGGAAAGAAGACAGTGATTCCTCTGTGAGTGGTTTAATTTAAACCTTCTTTTATTTGTGTATTTTTAAAGTCTGATTTATAATATTTAGAATTAACCAATTATACAAAAGAAACAGTCAATACTGAAATAGTTAATCAAGAGCATACATCATGTACGATCGCCACATATCAATGGGAAGTTACCTAAAGTCAGTGTTGCCTTCTACAGAGTATCCAGTACTTGCTAATTCTGATCATTTGTTGGCAGTCTGACATCTCCAGACTCTATTTGTTGTGAATGAGAAGCCTGTCTATCTTAGGGTCTTTGATGTAGATGAAAATGTGTGTACTCAATCAATGAATGCAGCATTCTGTACTTAGTACCACTTGACCTCTTTATACAATATCAGAGGTGACTTCCTGCCACTGAAAATAATATGAACTTTAGGTCCTGGGTAACTGTTGAGGAGCAAACAGACATTTAAGATATTTAATCTTTTCTCTGTATGTGACTGAATGCAGTGGTATCTGCAGTAGTGTCCAGTGGTATGAGATCAAACCATTTGTAGAAGATAAATTTGGTTCCACGGAGTGAAGTGGTTTGGTGTGTAGATATTGGAATGATTCTGGATCTTTAAGAAGCAGCCCTGTTTAGCACAGGACATCACTAACTGGGCCATGGATTGAATTCAGAATCAAACTATTTTCCTGTAATATTTGAAACATATGTGAATTCCATTTGATGTTAGCCAATTGGTTCTTATAGAAAATGTACACCAAGTTAAATTTGCAATCATAGTTTGGAGGATGTACAGTAGTACAAATGTACAGTACAAATTTTAATGTTCTTTAGATTCAAACTACATTAATTTCCAATTATATTGTGCTTTTAATGTTGCAAAACACACAAGGTTTATCAAAAAAAATGAGCAAAGTATGGCAATGTAAGCAAATCCTTAACTTATATGTATATGATATGATGGCTGAAATTTTGCAATCAGCATTGAAGAGACATGCCCTTGCTGATGTTGAAAGAAATAGTCCATGAATCTGTAGTGGATTTTGTGGTAAGGACTTCCCTTTTTTGACATTAGTTGTTGTCAAGGATGAGCTCAAAGAAAACTTGATAAACAGTGGTTGTAATACCAATAATGCTTTTTAATTTTCAGCATCTGGTTGTCATTGGAAAGGCCAGCATTTATTGCCCATTCCTAATTGTCCTTGAGAAGGTGGTGTTGAACCACCTTCTTGAATCCTTCTGGTGAAGGTGTTCCCACAGTACTGTTGCATTATGGGTTACATGACTTAGACCCAATGGCAATGATGTAGTGGTAAAATATTTCCAAGGCAGGATGGTGGTAGAAGTCATGGTTCTGGGCTAATGGGGTGGCACGATGGTACAGCTAGTAGAGCTGCTGCCTCACAGCTGCAGCAACCTGGGTTCAAACCTGACCTATGGTGCTGTCTGTGTGGAGTTTGCACATTCTCCCTCTGACCACACGAGCTTCTTCCATGTGCACTGGTTTCCTCCCACATCCGGAAAACCTGCGGGTTGGTAGGTTAATTGACCACCGTGAATTATATTCATGAGTAGCTGAGTGGAAAGATAATCTGGGGGGGGGGGTGGTTAATGAGAATGTAGGGAGAATAAAATGGGTTAAAGTAGGATTAATGTAAAAATGATTACTTGATGTGGACTCAGAGGGCCAAAGAGCTTGTTTAGGTGCTGTATCTCACTGTGACTCAAGACTAAGCCTTGGAGAGTAACCACTGTGCATTTTGTAGATAGTACACATTATAGCCACTGTGCGTAGGTCATGTAGGAGATTAGTTTTTAAGGTGGTGGATGGGTTAATAATCAAATGAGCTACTTCGTCCTTTTACCACTGATCCAATGGAGCTGATAGACCTTAGGTTCAACAAAAACAAAACTGCTGGAAGAACAAAAATATTTTTGTTTTTGTTTCAGATTCCAACATCTGCAGTTTTATTTATTTTCCATGACTTTAGGTTCAAACCTGCTCCAAGTTGAATGATATTTGCTGAGGTAATGAATAGAGGTCCTGCAATCTGCCTCAAGAGTTTCTGGAGAAATTCAGCCTGAGCTGTGGATCCTGACCCTATAGGGACCACTGTTAAAGAGATGGTGTGGCGGTTTTGAAGCTTTCATTGTCTTATTCATTTTCTGGGTGGTTATTTAAGGAACCAGATGGCATTCTGTCTTTTTCACTTTCATTGTCCCATGTCATCAGTACTGAAGTGCAGTCTGTGTCCATGGAGCCAATACCTCATATGAACTAGCACAGGAGGGACGCCCAGTTCTGTGGTACAGTGACTCTGTATTAGTCAGTATTAGACAGCAGTCTGTCCTTATAGGACAATTTCCCAACATGATTCATTTAGGAGAGCAATTTCTGTCACTGGAGTGAGTCATAGTTTCATATGAACCCAGGCTGGAGGAAAACCTTTCCGTGGATCCATGACCTACATTAGTCAACACCAGACAGAAACTTGCTGCTCTGGAGCCATAAACCCCCATCGGTGTTGCTACGATTAGGAGACCAAATTGGGAAGGCGAAGGAGGAAATATGATTTTTTATATTAGAAAAAAACTTTTTTTTAAAAAAGGAGTAAGAATGGTAATAGGATTAAAACATGGATAAACATTATCTCCACCACCTATGAATGTGTTATTTAATTTGTGGTTTCTGTATCGATACTGCAGGGAAAAACAATTGAAAATCTTATCACCAACTCTAGATAGAACAGCCAGTAATGAGACATCTGGTTATAGGTAACCAAATGCTGTTGCACTTAGCTTGTCTGCCATTTAACAGATCAGTGATTAAATAGTTCTTGTAATTGCCATGTAGAGAATATGATTTTAATATTTTAAAGGAATTTAGAATAAGTAAAAACTGAAAACATAATTGACTTTAACCTTATATATTTGAATGCATCACATCTTGAACTGTAATATATTTTAATGTGTAAATGAACTTAACATTAGATCATTATTCTCAATCGAGTGATCAAAATTTTGAGATGATTCTACTGTGGTGCTATCTTGTAACTCTGGTTTTATGAAATACGTTAAATTAGCATTTTTATTGGTTAAATCAGTTCATAATGTTGGTTACAGTTTGATTTGCAATGAAGTTTATGATCCCACCTTTTCTGAGCCACTTTAATAGAATGGTGGAACATTTTCCCAGGAAACAATTTCCAGAAATAGGATCACCTGAGAATCACTGCAGCCCAGAATTATAATCTGAAGGCACAGCATATATTCAATCATTTCCATCATCTGTGATCCATTAGATGGCAAATATAAGTTGTTGCCTGGGTCTAGGGCAATATTATCAGTGCTCTGAAGCTAGAACAGATTTACATATTGATGCTCACTATATAAAAAAAACTGCAGCCAGAGGTGAGTTAGTGCAACCTTTATTGACACCTTTGCTGAGCATAAGGGTGCACAGGCCAGATTTTGGAGAGGTGAAGTCCCAGAACAGGGAGATCTTAAACAAAAATAAGTAATGAATTTCAACTTTTGTGTGACCACTAATTCATTAAGGCTTCAATGTGCTTGCCCATCCAAAATCTGTAACTTTAGAATAAAACTCAATATAAATAATGGATTCATAGAGTTATACAGCAACAAAACAGGCTCTTCTGCCCATCTTGTCCATGCCAACCAAGATGGCAATCTATGCTAATTCTATTTGCCTGTGTTTGGCCTGTATCACTCTAAACTTGCCCAAATATCTTTGAAATGTTGTAATTGTACCACTTCTTCTGGCAGCTCATTCCATATACCCATCACCCTCTGTGAGAAAAACATGCCTCCCTCAGCTCTCCTTTAAATCTTTCCCCTCTCACCTTAAACCTATGCCCTTGAGTTTTAGACTCCACCACCCTGGGAAAAAGCACTGTGACTATGTCCTTCATTATTTTATACACTTCTATAAAGTCACCCCTCAGTCTCCTTCACTCCAGGGAAAACAGTCCCAGCCTATCCATTACATGTAGTCTTCAGGCTTCACATGCATCGAAATGCTGCCTAGGTTTCCCTATAAGAAATCTACTTCTCTGACCCCTTGTTGAAGTCTCTGGTCTCTCTGTTAGTGACAGAGAGACAATCTCCCCATCCTCTTGTCCTTCAAGCATCCTCCCAGATTTCTGTAGAGCCTCCCTAATCTAACCTTTACCCAATCCAATCTCTCCTAACCACCAAAATCCCTGTCTAACTGTTCCCCCAAAGCCGAACTCATGTCCCGCCTGACAAGAAGTTCCCACTCCTGACACTTGGTCAATCAAATCAGCTACTCTTCACGAAACAGAAATGTTAATGAGGCCCTGATGTTAATATCAGCATGTCCTCCACTGCCCCAAGCTTTCTGGATTTTAGATGTGCCACTGCATCTCTCCAACAACTTCCTTGCCTGCTCTCTTTCCCAACCAACCACTCCATAACTATCAGTGCTAATGGGTCCCCAGCTTCTTCTATGCTTGGAAAATGCTGTTTTCCTGGGGGCAGGAAGAGAGAAAAATTCTGCTTATGGTTTCTGTCACTATCTCCTGAATGTCCGTGTTTCATATATATTAATGATACCTGCATCGCCACAAGTCAGATGAATTTTGAGGACAGAAAGAAGATCCTGGAGAGAGCATGGAATCACATTCCAGAATATTATCCAAAAAACATTCTCAAATTCAAATCCCTAATCTGTGCCTACCTTCTGAAAAACTTGGAAGCAGAACAATGCCTGAATATTACTGGGAAGACTAGAAGTTTGAACATCTAAAACACACGGTATATATGGGAATAGCATGGGACTGCACTCTGTGTTGCAAAGAACCAAAGTCATCAGAACAGCACCATTCTGAATGGATTATAAATTTGCAGTAAAAAGAACATCCAACCAGCCTAACACATAGCATTCCAACTGCCTTACCAGTTTGTTTCTCCAGCTGAATATATCTGCTCCAACTTGTGACAGTGAAGTTGCAATAAGCACATTGACACATGTATTAAGTGATACATGCAGAATCCTAACAGGCTGACTAAAAACCTACCCTGTTCTCTGCCCATACATATCAGTCGACATGGTGTCTACATATTCAGAAGGAAAGTAATCAGATGACTGCCTTCCACTCTATGGTCATCACCTAGCACACTATGGCAACTTAGCTTTGTATCCTCCATTATATGATTGACTACATTGCCAGAATTATCCTTTAGTAAAAGCAGCAAACCTATCAAGAGGAATTGGCTAGGAATTAATTCAGTGAGGAATTTGTATGTGGCTTCAATTACAAATGATGTATGGAAGAGCTGAATGGTTTGTGGATGGGATTCAGCAGATGCAAACTTTTCATGAAATTATGGGACCTCCACACAACTAACATTGTATTGAAACCAGAAAATGTCAGAAACACTCAGCAGGTTGGGCAGCATCAGTGGCGAGAGAAAAACAGCATCAACATTTCAGGTCAATGACCTTACATCAAAATTGGAAGAGTGAGAAAGCAAATATGATTTAAGTTGCAGAGAGGGGGAAGTGCAGAGAGAGAATGTCTGTGGTGGGGTGGAGGCCAGTTTGTCGAGGTAACATATCTGCTTTCCCTGCTGGCAGTTAGGGAGTAAAATGAAACAAAAAACATGTTATCTCTCCACCCCTCCCGCTCTCTGCTACTTAAATCATGCTTGTTTTCCTCACTTTTTCAGTTCTGATAAATGGTCATTGATCTGAAATGTTGAATCTGTTTCTTTTTCCACAGATGTTGCCTTACATGCTGATCCAACATTGTCTGGTTTTGATTCAAATTTCCAGCAATTATTTTTCTTCAACATCTGATGTATATATCAGGAGAAATAAGTCATGGATTATCTCCTGCAGCACCAAAACATACCCCATAAGATATGCATCACCAACACCAGAAACAGTAGCCTGTGGAGAATAATGGGGAGAGATGATATAGAATTATTCGACTAGATACATGACGAAGAAGAGCATCCCTGAATCCCCCAAATGTATACCTGAAGTCAGCATTGATCAGAAATTTAACTGGACAGCCACATTGATATTTAACAGGTTTGAAGCTAGGTATTTTGTGGCTCTGGAACACCTTTCTACCTCCTACAAGGTACAAATGGGATGTGGCGAAAAATTCTCCACTTACCTGAGAATGAGTACAGCTCCATAACACTCAAGAAGATCAGTTCCATTCAGAGAAAGGCACCTTGATAGTCGCTATAACCACAGTCATAAGCATTCATTCCTTTACGAACAGCACTCTATGGGAAAAATGTATACAATGTACTAGGAAGATTACAAGGTTACATAGCAGCACCTACTGGTTCACAATCACGTTCATTTAGAGACATTAGTGCAGGATGTGTTAGGGAAAGGCACCACCTCCAAACCGCACACTACTGTGACTTGGAAAAATATTGCTGTTCTTTCACAAAACTGCCATTCCCTGCTTAATAGCACCCGGGATGTACCTTCTCATGGTCTGGGAGGTTTAAGAATAAAGCTCACCAGCATCTTATCGAGGATAACTTAGGACAAGAAATAACTACCAGCCCTTGTTAGTAACAGCTTCATGCTGTGAATGAACAAACAAATAAAAATAAAATCAATGAACATTTTTAATTATTTTATGGAACTGGAAAATTACAACTGATGCATCAGATTACATTACATGTTTAATACACAGGATAATTTATATTTGCTACCAATCTTTGAACTTTTTGTTTATCTAATGTCATTATTTTAGATTTATTCCCAAGTTATATGAGAGGTCCCATGATCTCATAATGTCTGTCATTTTCAGGGATGGGAAAAATGAACTAATAATTTAAGCTAAAACAAAGTGTACTTCTGCATTTGACCTCAAAAGCATTAGTTGGTTTCCTTGATGTCATGAATCAAAATATTCAATAACTTCTTTCTGACCCAAAAGAGAGAAATTCATCTCAGTAGCATTAAATTACGAGTACCATCTGCTAATTCTATTCAGTTCCATACATTTGGCAATCAGTGACTGTTATTCTCATGTGTTATTAGTGCCAGTGTCAAAGACAAATGTCTTGTTTTTTTTATTTTTTTACTTTCTAGTCACAATACTCTTAGAGAATTGCATAAATCCATTTGTGTACTAAGACAATATTGTGACATCCTAATTAAATATCATAGCTATAAAATTATGGTAGAGAAATTTAACATACTGGGCAACCAAATCACCAATCTGGCAAGCAGGGAACATGTTAATTATGAGTATCAGCTATGCTAAGAACAATATTCCATGGTTTTGGATTTGAAAAAAGCATTGGGGCTTTCACCATTCAAATATATCATCTAGATCTTGTTTGTGAACCCCATCCCCCCAACCAAGAACAGTTTGCTATGAGGCAGCCAACACTAGTACCTGCTGCTCTCAGTAAAATAATTCAACAAGTTATCTAACAACATTCCTTAAATGGATATTACAATTTGTAAGCAAAAAGATAGGTTTGCTCAAAATAATTACCTGAATATGGAGTTAGGCGCAGAGGGAAGGTCTCCTCTCTCACTGGTTTCTCAACTTTGCCTCAATCCCTGCTGCTATTCTACCTGGACTTTGGCATTATCTCCTTCTTGATCATAGTCACTGCTACTCTCATTTTTACTCCTCTTGTGTTGTGTTTCCTTGTCCAATCACCCCCTTCCTGGTTTGTCCCTTAACATAATCTCCATATCCCTGTGGGATGCTATTGATGATGAAGTGTCTGCATCTTTCAGACTCCATCCATGGTAAGTAGCTTGCTGATATCAATTAAATGTCCACACTTCACTGATTTGATGATACTGAGGCCCTGGCACCAATTTTACACACATCATGAGCTTTCCTTTGGATGCAAGCATTTTCCTTACACCTCCAGAGCACAGTTTGAGATGAGAATGATTTTAGTAAATATAAGAAAATGTTTATCATAGAGATAAAAGCAAGTCAGTGAGGTTAATTTTAATTGCTCTAGCAGTGAACTATCACAAGCAAAGTGGGACAAAATGGCTTTCTTCCGAACTGTAAATATACTTACTTTTTGGTGCAGAATTAATATTTTAATATTGCATTGCAAATACAAAATAAATATGCTGAAAATTGTCTATACCTTTGTGTGATTTAATAGAAAGCATCTAAGCCATTTTGCTAAATGCAGTAACATCTGCCTACCTATTACTTGCCTCATCTGTTACACATGCTTATTGCTTGTTATACTTTATAAATAAATAAATCCTCTATAAATAGATTTGGAGGCAGCACCAGATCCCTGGATAATGAATGCTAAATCAGAGTTGTGTTAAAAGGAATTTTTAGATTGTTAATGTCATTTTTACCCTGTTAAATGAATCGTACAAGTGTTGATATTTGACATCAAAGGCACAAAAGTATTAATATCAACTTTCTTTACCAAGTCAGAAGTCAAAATTGGGGAAGCAGCAAATTAAAACTAATATGAAGCAAACACAATTGTCCTATTTGATTATGACTGGCTATAATACAACTATTCCTGTGACTGTTGAAACTGCTTCTATGTGGTAGGAGTGTTTGTGGGGAATGTAAATGGATGCTAGGTATTTACTTAATATGAAAATAAGTATTTGATAACTAATAAACTGACAATTATGTTAAATAATTAATCTTTTAAAAATATACATAATAATCTCAATCTCATTAACAGAACTGGAGATCCTCCAAACATCGCACTGGGTATATGCATGCAATGGGTGTGGTGGGATTGTCTAAATCACAGGACAAGTATCCAGATGCCTGGATCATCATGGTTAAGACTTGAAAAAAATATCTTTTTACATCCTGCTTGAAGTTCAGGCTCTCAGCATTGTGGAGGTGAAATGGGCTCAGGCTATACATGCCTGAGCATTGAGTATCAGGGAACACCCGGCACAATGTCTGTGAAGTATTTCAGTTACTGAGGTAGATTAATTGCCTACTTTGTTGAAAATAAATGGTATTTTGAGCACATTTTACCACAATATGTTTTTTAATAAGTACTAGCAAGAATATATTTATTCTCAAGTCTTGGAAAGGTGGTCAAAAATCCTGGCAAACAGTTTTAGTTGTACAGCCTGACATACATTTGATATGGAGACATGTCAATACACTGAACAAATCATATAACTTCAAAATTGTGAATTGCAATTACTTAACATTACAGAATTGAAGATACACATCTATTTTTATATCTTTTTTGGATGTGGCACAGAGTATGAAAGTAGGGTTTACGCGAGATCAGCCTAAAACACGATTTAAGCCTCAGCTAGAGTAACTCACACTCTGACCACCACATTACAGGAATGATATAATAACATGAAAGATGGTGCAGAGATGATTTATTGGGTTATTGTAAGGGATGGAGAGTTGTAGTTATGAGAAAAAGATTGGTTAGACTCAGGATGTTTTCTTTGGAACAGAAGAGAATGTAGGGAGAATTAATCAAAGTATGCAAAGTTATGAGATGCACACAGAGAGTGAATAGGAAAGACCAATTTCTCTTAGCAGAGAGGTCAATAACCAGGGAACATAGGTTTAAGGTAATTAGTCAAAGGATTAGGGTGGAGTTGAGCGAAGATTGGTGGGGGTCTGGAACTCCCTGCCTGAAGGGTTGGATGAGATAGAAATTGTCATCGTGTTTAAAAAGTACATGGATAAACACTTGAAGTGCTGTAAATCACAGGGCTATGGACCAAGAGCTGTGAAATGGGATTAGCCAATTAGCTCCCTTTAGCTATGTTGCTGTAAATGTTTCTGATTCTATGATAGTTCAATCATGACATACAACAGAAAATATCTGAAGTGGGAGGTATTTATATTCTAAGAGTATATTGATTTTTGAGTAGAAGTATTTTTAAGGGCAGGCAAAGGAAACTCAAAGATCAATGGTTAGAAATAACAATGAAAAGTGAAGTTAAAAACCTTTTTGCAGGTATTTTGGACTGATAACCAAAATGAGACCTATTCAGGATGAATTTGCTACCAGTGGTGAGGTGTCTGCACATACTTTCACAGCCTATGGTCACTACTGGCCTGTGAAATATGTATGAATGTTTAGGCAGGATTCTGACTTCAAGATGTTCAGTCATTATCACACAAATGGTAGCTTTTGGCTCACCAGCCATTGGCTTCTCAGCTAAGCACATGCACCAAATGTCCAAACCAAAGGTTTCTCTCGTATTGAGCAGGATTACGATTACAATGACACATCATCAGTGGGGTAACTTATCATATCCACTGATATTTTATGTACTGCCTAGAGCTATCCCAATTCTAAATGACGATGCCTTGTCCAGGGGCAGGATCTTGTGCAAACTAATGCCATCATTTGTGTTGTCAAAATAAGCTCTGTTCAGGCAAAGACGAATGAAACTTAAATAATAAAGGCTGGTGAAACTCTAACAGGCAGCTGAGCAATGTCCTGGACTTCCAAGGTAATAAAACCTATCATAGGCTATGAATGCTTTTGAATCTCCCTGGCATAAAATCAGTTAAATAAACTAAGTTACTTCAAAAAATATATAAACAAATATTTATCCTTCCCCAGTGCAGGCATTTCTCTCCATTGGGTGAATGGGTTTCCTGTTACTGAGTGGGCCTAAGATGGCACAGGTTAGCAGGTAGATTTCAGAGCATAACTGCTCTGAAGTTGCAGCAAGTTTACACTGGAGCTCTGGACCTATGACTAAATAGGTCCAACACTGGAAAGCAGTAGAGCAGACCCCAGTGCAAAGAGTCCAACTGGTTTGGGACTTCTTCATTCGTGAGAGTGTTCCAACCTTGCTGACATTTATGCTGAAAGTTTGGCACGAAATTACTGACATTTCTTATTAAG
>JARFYF010000036.1:25734615-25745440 GCA_030265395.1 Rhina ancylostomus
ATAGGATTACCTTATCATTCATAAAAATTATGAATAGCTTGAAGTCCAATACTGATTTGTGTGGGACCTGAACTCAACCTATTTCTGTCTCTTAACCTTCCATGCCAATATGATTCCTGGCCCATGTAGTCATAACTTATGTAACAGCTTTTTTACGTGGCATCTCATTAGATATTTCTGAAAATCCAGATATATTACATCAACTGTTTTTTCTGACCCATCCTGTAACTTCTGTACTAAAGAAAATATGATTAGATTTGTTAAATCTGATCTTTCCCTCTATAAATCCATGATGTTATGATTTTATGATTGTGATGTCTTCTACCTTCTCTGTTACCACATTGTTAAATATAGATTCCAATATTTTTGCCAACAATAGATGCAGGTCATTTAAGCCTAATCCCACACATTCTGAACTTTTTCTTAATAACTGACAGTAATATTAGTTATTAATTATTAGCTATGTGATATTAATTTTGAGTTGATTTTTAATTAGGAAATTTTCAGGAAGTTTTATTCAAATTCTAAATGCTGTTCTGAATTTACATGTTTTAATAGAAATTTTTTCTAACAGTTAATAATGCTGCAGAAATGTTTGAACGGGAAAGGGACAAATTAGTTCAATTTTTTTATTTTTTGGTTTGTATTGTAAAACAATAAGAAAGGGTTCCCAGCAGGAAGTCTTAGGAAATACATAATTCTTCTGCTTAGAGTTAGCTTTCTGTACAATGTGAGCAGGATGAAGAGGTGTTTGATTATGAAGGTCATGTTTCTGCTCCTGTAGAAGAGAATTAAATGCTCACATGTAATATCTCTACCCTTATTAAGGCTGACCTGCTGATATGTAGTATCCTTTTGCTTCTGGAGTTGATTATGGGTGACTGCAATTCACTCAAAAATGGCATCTCACTGCTCAACTGGGGCATTAATTTTCTTCATGGTGGCTTATCATCATTCATTTAGAATTACAAGCCTCTCCCATTTGGCAGCAACCAGACCTCTAACTGGATCAGGGTGAGACTGAACAGAAGCAGAAATGATTTCTGTGGCCTCTGTCTTTACCTTCACATCAAATGTCAGCTGTACCAGTAACTGCTGTGTGACAGGATTGTCACCAATGTTTTGTGAAGAAGTGCACATGACCTCCAAAGTGGAAATCATAGTCTCCTGGCTCTGTGCCATCTCCCTGCAGTTGCCTAAGCTGATCTGACAACACACTAACCATCTTATTGTGCATCCACATTAACTTTGGCACGACAGCATCCCAATCATTGTCCTAAACTGCATCCTCAGGGGCAGTATGAATATGTGGATCTTCTTTCTAGCAAACCTGTGCACAGACTCTTAATGCCATATGCCCTGAAGCCCACTGCTGCTGGTATATCTCTACACAAACCCGTTCTGTGATCTCTTGCAGTACCAGTCTTGAAGGTGGTATTCTGGGGTGTCAGAGGAAAAGGTTCCTTTGGTTCTCATCATCACTTCCTTCTTCTTCCTCCAGTCTTTCCTCCTGTTCCTCCAGCTCTGAATGATTGTATTTTCAAGAAGGGGAAACGGGACCTCTCCAGGTGCCTTGCAGAGACACAACAGGAGATTGATGCCCTTGCAAGTGATGTTCAAAAAGTGATGGTGCGGGATTACAGATGGTTAGATGAGGAGGGTGTCTCAAATCAAATAATAGGGAATCAGAGACACTTAAAAATTGTTCAAAAGCCTTTGAAAGCCATGAAATGTCAAAAGTCATGAGGGTATTCTAGAGGCTGAGGTTGTCTTGTTTGGTGTCTGCTCTACTTCACAGAATTCCTCTTTGTTGCTCTGTCTTCTGCTTTGTGAAAAGATAAAAGGAGACACGAGACTGTAGATGCTGGAATCTGGAGCAACAATCCACTGGAGGAAATTGGCGGGTTCATCAATATTTATGGGGGAAAGGAATAGACAACATTTTGGGTTGAAACCTTACATCAGGGTCACCTGCTTTGCCTTGGCAATTCATATGCCTGTACAGATGTTTCTTAAATATTGTGAGAGTACCCACTTCTCAGTGTGTTCCAAATATCTGTAAGAGAAAGATCATTTACATGTGGAAATTTTCAGCAGTTTTCAGCAAACTTTTGATTTGTGGGGATGGCTCACATACGAAGTGAATAACCTTTTTTCTGCTTTTGAATCACATAGAAGTTGTGTACTTTTATCTTCTGTGTTCATTCATGGGTGAGAAAGTCTGTATGATGCTTTTCAATGTACTGCAAAGCTAACTTTATGCATCATTCAAAGAAAAAGGGAGAGTGATTCCACAGTCCTTCTGAACCACGAGGGAGAACTGGGTGGGGTACCATTTCTGCACTATGTTAAGGGTTCTAATGACACATCATTAATCTGAAATGTTAACTTTGTTTCTTTCTCCACATTTTCTGGTTTTATTTCCAGTACCTGCAATATTTCACTTTTGTATTATTTTTCCCCAAGAGTGTAGCTTTTCTGATGGATTAGCAAGACTAACCGAATATACACTCCAGTTTTAACAGTTATTTTTCATTGTCCTGTTCAGTGTACTGAATATAACATGAAACTATCATTTGAGATTACAGGAAGAAACCTGTGAGCCAGAAGCAGTTCTGTGGAAGGAAGTGACTAATCTGTCCCACTTTGAATCTGAACAGCAACTTTCTGAAAACAACATTTGTACCAGAAGTCTTGATTTACCATTACGTGTGAGAGGGAATGAACTTTCATTAAAAAAAACTAATCTGGTGTTATGCTTTCTGATTGATTTCATATAGGTTTTTATTTCTTCTCTGAACTAAGTCCAACTTACAACTGGACATTTCAGTGACTTCAGGATGCAATTGATATCATTCTGTTTTTAATTGCGAACAGAAGTGAATGATGATTCCACATATAATGAAAAAAGGATGTTTTCATAGCTCATTCAATCAGATCAATTTGTTTTGAAAGTTCTATGCACTTGTTTTAACTGACCTTTTATTCTTCACTTCCAATTATTTCAGTCTTTGCAAGGTCTAGATCAGTAATAATAACATCAAAAGACAGGGTTAAATCTTTCACTGTCTGCAGGAAATATGGTGGGACTTTCCATCTGTGTAACATTACTGAAAACTCTTAAAGCAAGGTGGCTTCAGTGCTCTTCCCATTCTTGATTTGACCTGCGGCTCATGGATTACAGCATAATGGTGTTTTGTTGCTGCTGTTTAAAAGAACAGAGCTACTTGAATTTGAAGTAGAGTGAAAGGAGAAATACTTAGTTTGTAATAAGTACCTTCACTGATTAAATGCCAGCAAAGTAAAAATCAATAGTTGGATGTGGTATCTTAATGTAAAGGACGCCTACAAATAAGGAGGCACGATTTGATTTTTTTAATGTTATAATTCATTCCTTGCTCATAACATAGTTTTGCATCTTTGTATGCATGTCTCATGTCTCTCTATCTCATTCCCTTTCTCTGCATTTCATCTAACTTATCACCCTTCACAATCTCTGCTCTTCTGACCACTGATTTTCTTCACACCACTATATGATGCTTTCATCCCCTGCTTCCTAAGGTCTGGAATTGAACTCAACAGCCTCATTGTCTCCCCAAAACTAACCATATCACCCAAGCTTTTTGTCACCTGTCCTGTTATCCCTTTAGTTCAGTGTTAAATTTTTAGCTGTTAATGCTTCAGTGGAGTGACTTGGGCTTTTAATTGCATTTAACTCACAATGTAAATAGATATTGATGACAATTTTCTGGTTTTATTGTGACTGTAATGCATTTAAATGCCCAGATCACTCCATCGATGCTATAGTATGACAGTTACAGTATCGTATAATATTACAAGGAATGACAATACCAAAACAATCAGCAGCCCATTTTTGCTTTCCCACTCCTGAGCCTGCTGGCAGAAAGGTCGCTCACCACTACAGGAGACTCAGCTGCCCTAACTTTGATAGTCCCACTGCATTTTGGTGGAGGGGTTAAGAGATTTTGGGGAAAGCAGAACAGGGATGGAGCAGGATGAAATCTGTCTACAGTCCTGGCATGTTCTGGTGTATTTTCTAATGTGCTTATTTTTTGCTTCCATCATAATTCATCAGCGATTTGATTCTTTAAATGTGATCTTGCAGCTTGTTTCCTCTTGCCTGTTATTTCAGTTGCTGGTGTGTTTCCTATTCCACTAATTTTAATTCAAATATGAGAAGAATTTGAACCTGCAGATTACCTATGGAATTTTTGTCATCAGTTAATTCACTGAACAGTATTGTAAACGTTTGCTATTATTTTTTCCAGTTGGAAGAAATTCAAAGGTGTAGGTTCACAGGTTGAACAAATATTTGAGTTTTAACCTACAAATCATAATGTTATCATCAGCAGGTACTGAGTAATGTGATACATATTTAAAACAATGGTGATTCCTTTTACTGTCCAAATATAATAATTTGTTACAGGTCAAAGCAGATATTTTCCCTTCAATTTATCCTCCAGTTTTGCTTCATTTGCATCTATGAGTGTCATGTTTAGATTAATACTCTTACCTCTATCAGAAGGTGGTAAGTCCATAGACTCCATGGCTACAGGCATCATGTTCACCTAACAGATAAGCTATGGAAATGGATAAAGTGAAATTGCTGCTCATAATTCAACAACCTCAACAATCAATTATTTCACCTGATAGAGATGAAAGCAAATTAACTATAGAGTCAGCAATCTAAACAACAAACATTTATAAGGCATCTTAGTTTGCTTAAGTTATTAGGTTTCAAATAATAATCATTGGTACACTTTCATTGATTTCAGTTACACTAACACAAAACTAGCTGAATCACCTAGTCAGATCTCCTGCCATTGTTTTTGTTAATTAGAAACTATATATAAAAACTAGTTTGAATCTAAATAATTAAGTAATTTTGAAATTTTAATCAAGTTTCAGTAACATTTTTTATAAGGTAATTTTTTTTCTCCAGTGTGGGCATGACACATACACCTTGGTGATTTGAGTTCGAATTTATCAACAAGTACAAAAATAGAAGAAAAGATACAAAGGTATCTCTGTCTAAAGTATTATGTGTCAAAACATTATGTATGAAAGTGGTATTAAGGCTTTCATTATATAATTAGGCCTAGATTTACAACATCCAGATGTCAGCTGAAAGAAGAAGCCAGACCAAATAGATCACGTAGACTGTTCATGGGACAGCTGCTTGATTGTAGAAAATGACAGATTTTGTCAGCTGTATTAACTATGGTCAAGTTGTTAGAATCACTTAATCAAAAACCACAAACAAGGGTTGTAAGTCTAAATCTGACAGATAATCATGAATGTCTTCCTTCTTATGATATAGGAGTATATCTGTGACATGAAAAGAAATCATCTGGATAATTTTAATAAATCTTGCTGGCAGAGTTTTCCTTCTGTTTTGCCTACCTGAATGTTGTACTTTTTTTAAAATTTCCCTTCCCATCCGTTATATGATGAGGACATCTTTGGCAATTTTAGCATTCATTGTCTGTCTAATTGCCTCATAAGTTGTGCTGCAGTCATTTCTTGAACATTACATTCTGTAATCAATGTTCTCCAATAACATGGAGACACAAGAGACTGCAGATGTTGGAATATGGAGCAACAACTAGAGGAACTCAGTGGGTCAGGCAGCATCTGTGGAGAGAAATGGACAGTTGACGTTTCTGGTTGAGACACCTTTCGACCTGAAACATTGACTGTCCATTTCCCTCCACAGATGCTGCCTGATCTACTGATTTTCTCCAGCACTTTGTTTGTTTCTCCAATAACGTTGTTAAGAAAGAAGTTCTAGATCACTTATTCAGTAGTGATGAAAGAATGAAGAAACATGTCAAGTCAGAAATATCAGTCACTTGGAGAAGTATTGTAGATGGTGTTGCCTTGCATGCCTGTGTCCTCAGCTTTCAAAATGCTAGAAGTCAACTGTTTGGGAAATGTTATTGAAAGAACTTTGGTTAGTTGTTTCATTGGATCTTGTAGTCAGTACACAGTGAACCACTAGTAGAGGAGGTGCAATTTTAAGGAAGTAGATGGCTTGCCAATCATGTAAACTGCTTTCCCTGGATACTATTATTTTAATGTTGTTGGACCTGTTCTCTGGAAAAGGAGAACATTCCATCATGTTCCTTATATGAACAAGGTAGTGAAAAGTCTAGAAATATGCCATTTGCCCCTGACCTGCATGTATACAGTTCCGTTATGTAGCTAGTCCATTTAACTTTCTGACCAATGATTGCTTCCAGGATGATGATGATGGAGGAATTCAGAATAAGTAATACCCTTGAAGAAGAAGTGGTTTATGTCATCTTGTTAACACATTTTAGGTAGCTGGCTTTGCTCCTGGCATTCTCTTCTACAATCTTCATTGAACCAGGATTTATGGTCTGGCTTGACAATAGTTTTAGAATGAGTAATATCCCAGACCACAATGGTACAGATTGTGGTAGAATCTTCCTGCTACTTCCAATGGTTCACAGCCCATCATGGATGCTTAGTTTACAGCTGCTACTTCAATTCTGAATGTATTCCATTCGGCAAGATGGCATTACTGCACATGTTGTTGAGGTAGTCCATAATATGAAGGCAGGGGCTGGGGCGGTCACTACTATCACAAACATGTTGTTAAACTGGCTTGCTAAGGTCAAGACTGCATAGGGTCATCTCACACCTCCTACTTTCATGACCTTCAGGACTTGGTCAGTAACAATGCTAGAGGGACCTATGATGGATGATGAAATTATCATTTAGCTCCCTTGTTACACTTAGAACTTTTCAGTCAGCGTTTCACATGAGTAGTACTAACTTATGAGCTAATGGAAGTAGTTGGTAATTAGAAAGTTTCCTGGCCTGAAACCATGAGACTTCATTGTGCTTGAAGTCAATATTTCGGACTCCATAGTCACTCCTTCCTAGCTGTGTTGTGCTGCTGTGTCTGTCCTTCCAGTGGACAGGATACAGTTGGGTGTGGTGGTGGAGGACTCTAGGGTGTTGACTCTAAGATATGACTCTTTGAAACTAAAGTAAAATCACTCAGATGCTGGAGACCTGAGAGAACGAGAAAATGCTGGAAATATTCAGCAGGTCATGGATCTCTGCATCGTGTGGAGGAAACAAGAATGAATAATTCAGGCTGATGACCTTTATGATTTTGTGAGTATCCTGTGGAACAGCTTTCCCAATTTTCCCAGATGTCCATAAGTTGCTTTTTTACTGGGTTAACTGGACCTTTTCTTTTCTCAAGTAACCCTTTGGAATCCAGGATATTCCCTCTTTGAATGATTTCCAGTACACAAAACTCATCCATAAGCCTCTCTTCTGCTCCTTGGCTACAATGTACTGAACCAAACCCTGTTCATCAAGGTAAGGGGTAGCATCTTGTGTAGAATGTTCAGATAGCAACACAATCCTCCTGCAAGGCACCTAGCTCAATCGGAGCCTTGTTCAGGACATTTAGTAACTCCATGAACATCACACTCTTTTCCAACACCTGCACAGTCTCATCCATCACAGCATCTCCATTGACTTGACCACATCGAGCTTCTCAGTCTCCATCTTTATGATTGGTTCTAAAATGAAACAGTTGTTGTCCTAACACTCCATTGAATTGGTTGTTTTGTATCACTTAAGTAACTTACTGAATTCTCTTCTGGACTGCTCACTACTAAGGACTGCAAATGCTCTTGTTGCCCAGAAAAAACAAGATTGGTACTCAAGAGCTTAGGCTGCAGAAGATGGTGCATCCTTTTCCTTGGGAAATACCACCATAATGTTAACTTCAGGCTCTTATGCTGTGACCCATAGTTTGATCTTCTATCTCATGGTAGCCTCTGCAGACACATCCACCATGGACACCTCCTGCCCAAGTACCTCACTACCATACTACTTGCCCAGAGTATGTATATATGTGCCCATCTCTTGCTGGTGGACACTCAATCAGTCAACACTGCAAATCGCTGAATTTAAAAAAAAACCTCTTCCAATTATTTTGATACCTCAAAAGGTATATTCTTCACTGATCTTCCAACTTGGGTGTGGGAGTATCACCTTTATTTGTACCATCATGTAATTCCACTGCAACCCTTGGTTCTACACTTTGGATCTTCCAGAGCTCTCTTATGTGCATTAACTTTAAATAGATTAAATCATTTTCTTCCTTAACTTCTTTAGAGAAAATCTTTCACTCATTTGTTTGTCTTTCCTTATGGCTCAAGCCATGCACCACCTGTTTGGGTTCGCTTCAGACTGTCTCTGTAATGATGTTAGTGCATCACTGCCCACACCTTGGTCATTGTTGTTACTTCCATGGCCACTCTTTCTCACCACGGATAGTGGAAGAGTGGCTCCACGATCTTGTCACTGTCTTTCAATGTAATTCTTTGCAAATTATGTCTTTTGTTCCCTTGTTGCACATACCAAATGCGTGACTGCATAAGCCTTTTCTGGCTCTAAATTAGTGTCCCTTCAAAGTTTTTTACATATCCTCATAAGTGTTATTCAAGACGAGTGACACTAATAAACTCACTAGCATTTCATATTTCTGACCCATGTGCTTTTTTCATGTTTTTCTCATGCGGCTGTGATGCACTATTTTCTGCCCTCTCCAGGGTCTCGATATTAATTGTTCTCAGGGATATCTCCACCCATTCCACGTAGAGAGTAAACAGTTGCAACTATTCACATTTTCTAGTTCACCAATATACACCCCACACCTAACACTTGTCAACAAGACAAAATGAATATCATGCATTCTGTTTAAGTCATGCAACTGTCATGATTGAACAGCTGGCAGTAAGATATGGATGTAGGTGAACTGTTGGGTATGGGTTTTGACTGGTAGGTATTATTGTTAGGTGAAAGACAAGAGGGTGGTATATTGTGCTGTGTCTGAGGCTGAATGATGCAGTTGGGATGTGGCATCTAATGATGCATTCACTGAACTTGACACTGTGTGAGGTAATTGAACTTCCTACAATATTCCATCTAGGTTCCGTGTGCTTTATCCCTGCCATTGAGTGTTTTTTTGTATTCCATGGATGGAACACACCTTTGCTCTTTTCTGCCACTTCCAGTCATATTTTCACCAACGACTCCTACCATCTGCCCCAGTCCACCAACGACTCCTACCATCTGCCCCAGTCCACCAATGGCTTCCACCATCTGCCCCAGTCATAAGAAACCTTCCCTTTAATAAGTGTAGGTTGCCCTTTTGTGTCACAAGCTAGCTGTACCTGATGTTGCAAATTTGGGTCTCCTGCTGATGAATGTATCCATACAAGGCACAGTGTACTGTAATATTATTCCTTAGTATAACAACAGCATGTTGCCTACATCAGAAGCAATGGGCATGGGTTAATCATGCATCGCAATTCCCTTTCCTATATATGGTGGCTATTGAATTCAGCCATATCATCACTGCTGCCAGTAGAAAACAATCTGTGAATGGTATGGTTAAGTATTAAACATTCTTTCTTTAAAAGCAGCACTTGTACATTACAGCTTGGCAAAAATGTGGTTTTTTTTATTTTACAATTATTTTATTTCAAAATACATCAACACGTCCCTTGCACGTGGGAACTGATTTTCAGTCCTGACCCCACCAATAGGAAATGATCAGTGTTCTGCCCACGATTTCCTCATGTGTGCAGCCAGCCTGTGTTCTTCTCAACCAATAGCGAAGTCTTGGAAGATGGACACTGTGATATCAGCAGAGCAAATATAAAGCACAGTGCTTCTGGTTTAACCTTTCCTGCAAGTAAAACAAAAAGGATTCAGACAAATTATATTGTTTCCATAAAAAAGTGAACAGTAATTTTTCACACCTCAGTGCCATTAGTTGTAAAATGAACAGAACTCATGTTAATTTATGATGTCAAAGAAATATTATTTCATCTACATGTAACAGTTAATGAAAGGGTTAAAGGGACCAAATCTCCACATTGTTACAGCTCCTTATTCATTGCTTTTCCTGAAGCTGTCATTTTGTCCATGTCTGTTTTCCTTCAACAGACATGCTTCTTAAAGCAGTAGAGCTGCTGAGAGACAGGAAGAAAACAGGAAGCTATTACCAGCATGATGCACAGGAAACAAAGCTAACTAAATAAGTTGTAACAAGGAAGAAAAGGCCCATGGACAGGATATTTTTGAACACGTTGTCGATTTTGTAGCTTATCTTTTGAGCACAGAATTGAATTTCTATACAAATAATTGAAACATCTGGTTCTATATAAGTGCCGTCAGTATTTGGTAGGGGGCCAGTTGCAGTGTGGGGAGTTGCATGGGGAAAGGTTGGCAGCTCAGCAAATTGTGAAATAAATCAATTTACTGCAAAAACAATTAAAGCAGAATTTTCTGAATGTGCTCTGCCAGTATTGATCCTGACTCGTCACATTGGCAGATCATAAAATCACGGGCAGGATAGTCATATAGAACAATGCAGGGCAGCAACAGGCCCTTTGGTCAACTGTGTCTGCACTGACCGTGATATCAAACTAAACTAATCCCATCTGCCTGCACATGGTCCATACGTGCACCTCCATTCCCTGCCTGTTCATTAGTCTGTCTAATTGCCTCCTCTAAGTTACTAACATATGTGCTTCTACCACCTCCCCTGGCAGCATGTTCCAGGCATCTAGTGCATAAAAAAAATTTCCTCGCACATCTCCTTTAATTTTTCCACCCCTCACCTTAAACCTATAACCCTCTCATATTTGCCTTCTCCAGCCTGGGATAAAGACTGAGACTACCTCCCCTGTCTATGCCCCTCATAATTTTATATACTTCTATCAGGTTGTCTCCCAGCCTCCAA
>JARFYF010000036.1:25793346-25804994 GCA_030265395.1 Rhina ancylostomus
ACGTTCTCCTTCAATTTGTTACCTCTCCAGAAGTTAGAAATGCATTTGCTGCTCCTTCATGGTTGCTGGGTCGAAATCCTGGAATTTCCTGCTCAATAGCACAGTAGGAATACATCCACAAGTAGGACTATAATTATACGAGATATTGGATTGCCACTGTCTTTGGGATGGGTGATAGAAACTGACCTTACCAGTGGTCATCACATATGTTTTTTTTTGTGTCGCACCAATATTGTTTCCTACATGGAATTTTTAATCATTAATGAGGGAGTCTCCTTATCACATGTACTTTAAAAATGAATTCATGCTTGACAAATTGAAATATTACATGTAGCTGATGATTGAATTGCTTCAAAGGAGTTAAATAGTCCTGCAGTTTGGTCGGCTTTGAAGTTGAATGCACTATTGAAATTGCATCACAATTAAAGTATCTTGTATTTAGTGTATATATTTTATTTCTTCCCCCTTGGATTCCCATTCACAATTTGTCCAGATTAAGCAAGTAAATTTATAGAATTTTTCATTTCTGGCTCAGCAACTTTTAACAATGAAAGATCATCCGCCTTCTACTTGCAATTTTAGTAGCTCCCTTAGACATGCACCCCATCACATTACATTACCAAGTAACATTTGAATAACAAGAATTTGAAAAAGTGACCAGGCAGGTGGAAAAATAAGCCAGTGTTCAAAACAATACATCACAGAAAAACAGAATGAAGGTCCAGGCCAACACTTCTTCACTGATGAGTTTTCAAATTCAATTTTTCCATTAAATTGATGGCACTAATCAGAGACCATCTGGGACGAAGCAGCAATGCAGTAAAATTGCAGAAGTCAAAATCATTATTGTCTCTACCTCAACTAGTCCCTCACAATCAAGAGTGACATACTTCCTCTTCATTTATAAGTAATCTGAGTTGTCTGATGAGGCCACCATGGGAACCACACATGGAGCAAGTGGTGTTTGACAAGAGGAGCAGATGGGTAGTTTCTGAAGAGATACACTCCTTCCACCATCAACACTGGGCTTCTGTATGCCCCTCACCAGAGGACTTGAGGTTCTCAGCACCATCCCAAATGCTCCTTCACTTTGGGTGGTCATGGGCCAAGGTTTCCTGAGAGTCTCTGGGGATGCTGCATTTTTTTCAGGGAGACTTTGAGAACACCCTTGAACCTTTTCCTCTGTTGGCCTAGTAATATCTTCCTGTGGCAGAATTGAGTGCCTGTTATGGGAGTGTTGGGTATGAGAATGACATGGTTTGCCCAACTGTGCTGACTAGATGTAATTACAGCTTTAATACTGGGCATGTTATCCTGTCAGAAGACACTGACACTGATTTTCTTTTCCTTCCAGTGGATTTGGAGGATTTTGTAGAGATAGTGTTATTGGTATCTTTCTAGTATCTTGAGATGCTTGTTGTAGATAGTCCAAGTCTCAGAAGCATGTAGTAGACCACGAGCTTTGCACCAGGTCTGAGGTCTTGATCTTCATATACCTGTTTCCTCAGTTGGACTAAAGCTGTGCTAGAGTACAAAAAGGAATGGTAACTTTCATCATTAAGTGGTCCACATTTCCCAGGGTCTTGCTATGAATTTTTGTGGTTCAAAGGGAGTATGGTGCAGCTGGAGCTGGTTAATAGTGGATATTTGTCTTGAGGATGTTGAGTATAAGACCCATCTTCTTGTAAGCTTTAGTAAAGGAACTGACAATGATTTAGTTCAGCCTCTGAACATACACAAACAGGAGTTTCATATGCATACACTAGTTCAACTATTGATTATAGGGTGACCTTGGATGTGCAGTGTGAGCACTTTTGATTGAATAGTTTCCCATTAATCCTGTAGATTAACTGCACAAATTGGTTAGCATGCCTTGCATGCCATCAAAAGCAAACATAAAGTGGAGGCACACATCTGACAATAGCCAAATTTGTTTCATAGTCCATCATGGTTAATGGAGTCATAAACTTCAGTGAAGTTGAGAAAGGCCATGTGTAGTGGTTGGTGCTGCTCCCTTGAGATCATATTTCCAGAAGATGAAATCCACAAGTGATTCAGAGAGCAGCTCTCAAGCCACAGGGTGGAGGGAGTTGAGGCAGACCTTGACAATGACTTATGGCAGAAGACAGACAATTGTCTCCTTTCTTGATAATGGTCCCAATTATGGCATCTCTGTGATGCTCTGGTATATCCTTTTTCCCAGATGGATGTGGTCTTCACCAAGACTTATTGGTGAGGGGTAGCAAAGCTGGCCTAAATTGATGGCTGTAGAATTGATGCAAGATTGCTCATGCTAGTGTTGACGGATGTCTTTAAAGCATCTTTTGTAGAAGGCATTAACTGCATATCTTTCCTTGATGAGTTCACCTCTGTCCTATGCTCTATAGGATGGAACCTTGGATGTTTGGGCTGTTGCTAGCCCAGAGGGTATTGAAGAACCTGCATATGTCATGGCTGGGTGTGAGTTGCTGGGCCTCTTGCCCTCTCTCTACCCACCATCTATTCTTTAGGTCAGGGGTTTTCACCTGGACCTTAGCCTTCAGGTACCTTTAGAACATTACAGCACAGTACATGCCCTTTGGCCCACAATGTTGTGCCAACATTTTATCCTGTTGTAAGATCTATTTAACCCTTCCCTTCCACAAAGCCCTCCATTTCTCTATCATTCATGTGTCTATATAAGAGTCTCTTAAATGTCCCTAATGTGTCTGCCTCCACAACCTCTTCCGGCAGTGCATTCTACTCACCCACCATTCTGTGTGAAAAAAACTTTGCTGACATCCCCCTTGTATCTTCCTCCAATCACCTAAAAATTATGCCCCCTCGTATTAGCCATTGTCACCGCAGGGAAAAGGCTCTGACTGTCCACTCGATCTATGCCTCTTATCATCTTGTACACCTCTATAAAGTCACCTCTCATCCTCCACTCCAAAGAGAAAAACACTAGCTCACTCAACCTATCCTCATAAGACATGCTCTCCAATCCAGGCAACATCCTGGTAAATCTCCCCTGCACCCTCTCTAAAGCTTCCACATCCTTCCTATAGTGAGGCAACCAGAACTGAATGCAATACTCCAAGTGTGGTCTAACTAGAGTTCTATAGTGAAAGAGTACTGTAAAAACATCTACATGGAGTAAAATGAGAAAAGTTTAGTGAAAACAAACATAGTTCTTTACAGTAAAAATTGGAAGAATTTATAACAGGAAACAATGAAATGGAAGACCAATTAAACAAAACTATCTGCATGGAAAAAGGCACAGGTCACTTCTCTGAAATACAGGGGAACCAAAAGACTAAAGAAAAGGAAAAATTAAAGAAATTTAGAATTAGTATAAAAATACCACAGAAACTATTGGCACTGAAGCAGATATCCCCAGCGTAGTTGCTTCCCAGAGCACGAAAAGAGGCAGCCACAGAAATAATAGATGTATTGGTTGCCATCTTAATAATTCACCAGATCATGGAAGGGTTCCCGCAGATTGGAGAGTGGCAAATATAACCTCACTATCTCAAAATGAAGTGAGAATGAAATGAAGTTAACTACAATCCGGTTAGTCAAATATCAGTAGTTTGGAAAATGCTAGACTTTTATAAAGGAGTGATAACAGGACACTTAGAAAATATCGAAGGGATTAGATAAAGTCAACATGAATTTATATAAGAGAAATCATGTGTGACAAATCTACTGGAGTTTTTAAGGATGTAACTGGTAGAAAAGATAAGGGAGTGACAATGGATGCAGAGTATTTAGATTTTCAGGTCTTTGATAAAGTCTCACATAAGAGGTTAGTATACAATATTAAAGCATGTAGGTTTGGGAGTAATATATTGCCATAGATTAAAAATTATTCACTAGAGTTTAGAAGAGGAGAACTATTGAAACTTACAATATTCTGCCATGGCTTGAAAGGCTAGATATAGGGAAGATACTTCTTCTGGCCGGGGACTCCAGAATGAGGGTCGCATGTCAGGATATGGTACAAGATCCTGAGATGAGAGAATTTTCTTCACTCAGAGAGAGGAGAGCCTGCAGAATTCTCTATCTTAGAAGAGTGTGGAGATTAAATCACTGAAAATATTTAAGAATAAGTTACATTCCTTGACGCAAAAGGCATCAAGGGGTATAGGGAGATATTGGGTCTGTGATATCAGCCATAATTGTATTGAATGGCAGAGCAGACTTGAAGTGCCAAATATCCTAATCCTGCTGCTGTTTTTCCTGTTTTCTTCATGTTCAGGTGCCCAGGAAATCCTATGGATAAGAAATTAGATTGCAATGGAAAGAGACAACTGACATCGGGGCAGGTACCAGGACTAATGATTTGTAATCCTGAGCATGGTATTGGAAAACATTTAAAGACTTCAGATGAATTGCCAAGATCAGTGAGCGCACCAGAGATTTGATGCACCAATGATTAAACAACCACACTTAACTATCCATGTGATCCCTGGAAAGGCAGCCTATAAAGATCAAGCATAATCTTTATTGAAGGTAGTAAGAAGCTACCATCTTGATCTGGTATAGAAATCCACAATGCTATGAGGTGGGAAAATCTAGAAGTATGAACTAGTAACCACACAGAAAGAGTGGTTTCCATATCAGTACATCAGCATGATCTGTAACTTGCAAGCCACCCTACAGGTGGTAGAGTATCAAGCAATTACTGCCTTTGTCCTTCTAGAAGTAAAGCTCAAAGGTTTCCCTCGTGTTGCTGAGGAAGTGTGGATGAGTCATTGCGCTCAATTTTCTGGATGGGTCTGATGAAGCTATAATGTGACAGCAGTGGGCATCAGTGCATGTGTAGGGAGTTTGATGAGGGCAGCAATTAATCCAATATAACATACAGCTTCCTCACTGTTCTTGGAACTGCACCCATTGAGATAAGTAGAGAAAGTGCTTCAATAACCTTGATGTATTTTGGATTTGATGCAAAAGCTTTACAAGTTAAGGAGTTTTTTTTACAGCATGGTAACAGGCCTTTCCCCCCATTTTAAACCCCAAATTAACCTATCCGTATGTCTTTAGAATGTGGGAGGAAATCGGAGCACCCGGAGGAAACCCACGCAGACACGGGAGAATGTTCGACAGGAATCGAACCCCGATCGCTGGCTCTGTAATAAAGTTGCACTAACCGCTATGCTACTGTGCTGCCCCACGTGAGTTGGCCTTCCTCACTGCAGGGTACACAGCTTTTAACATGCTTCTGCCATCAAAAGATTAACCCTGGCCCAAAGCTGCTTCTGGTTAATATTAATCCACAGTATGTTGAAGGGAGAGGACTGGGAAATGGTAATGCTTCTGAATATCAGAGAAAATAGTGGATTACTTTTTATGATGATGATGATTGAAGCCAGGCATTCATATGGCACAATGTAATTTGCCTGTAATGTTAAGTCCCAATGTTGGCAAAACACCACTTGGTCATAGTACTTATTCAAAAAAGTTCTCAGCTGAACCACAGGACAGCTAGGCATGCCTACTAGGTCATCCAGAGAAGACTGGTCCAGTTCTGCCTCTTTCTCCACTTCCTTTTATTCATCATCTTCCTCCAGCTGTTCCACTAGCTGTAGAAATTTGAGATCCTATCCTGCATTTATTGGGTGGCATCTCAGACCAAGCTCGGAGGATTACATTTGATGGTTACCATGGTGTTCTTGTGGAAAATGCCACTGAAACTGTTAAGAACAAAGGACTACCTCAGAAAGAAGGAATCAAATGAGTTTTCCTCATTCTACATTAGTCTTCTAATGTTGGCTATTTGATCATTCAAGAATTGATAGGTCTTTTTCTACCACAAGTTAGGAATTTAGGATTTATCTGTGATGCACTTATCACCATGAATGAAGTTTATTGCTTATGAATCATTAGAAGTCCCCAGCTGGGCAAATATGTGTGTCTATACGTGATGCTCATTACTTAGAGAAAACGAAAAAAAAATTATCTCCATCTTGATTGGAAAGCTTTCATAACATTGCAAATGCTGTGGTGGATTGCAAATTGTGAAATATTTCAGAGATTAGAACGAAGGTAAAGCCAGCATCTGAAGAGTATGTACTAAGAGAACGCAAGGAATGAAGCGATTGATGTGATCTCAAAGAGGAGGAAGGTTTTGGTGCTGCACATTAAAGTATTTCTCAAAGGAGAACTGCATAGCCATAAGGAGCATTGTGAAAGATTATTTGTTGAAATGTTGCTTTAAGGAAATTAACCCGGTGCTACTCCCACACGGGACAAGAAGGGAGAGATGTGTGTTTATTGCCTTTCCTACCCTGTTAGAGATGTTGAACTTCTTGCAGCACTCTTCTGCAGTTCAAAGGTGAGTGAGTTGACAATGTGATTGACAACTCCTCCACAAGGTACAAATCATCATTTCAGGTGACATGATGGCACTTGACCTTCTGCATCCTGAATTCATGGCTGTGCAGGTAGGTTTTAAGTTCTGAATCAGTGACATTTTCTTCCCCCTTGCATGTTTAGCATTCTGTTCAAGAGTAATAAAAGTATTGGGAAGGCATATGGTGAAGTAATTCGAGGGAAATGAAAGAGCTAAGCATGTTCCTGTCTCAACTATTACATTGTTTTTAAAACATCCAAAAAGAATGTTTAAGAAATTTAAGGCCTGTGTAATTTTAATAATTTCTATATTACTGAAGATGAAGAAAAATAAGTTTTTCAGTTCAACTGAGGCTTTTAATTGGTGCTTGTATTGATTCCATTTGGCAGATTACTTACTTGGGTATAATATTATAAAGTATAAAAGACAGAATTTGAAGGTGCATTTGTATTTGTGGATTTTTATAAACAAACTGTAATATGATTTTCATAATTAAAACTTCAAAAGTTTCAAATCTGTCATACACTTTATGTTCAATTGTACTTTCTGAAAATTGATGGTCTTCCACTTAAAATGTAGTTAATTTAACTTCATTCTTCACTTTCCCTGTTGTACTTGTTAATTCAAGTACGTCCTTTACTGTCAGAAACATTGTTGATTACTTCAGACTTTATATAAAAAGTATACTTATATAAATATTGTTTGAGAAATAAATTTGTAATAGGCACTCCTTTCTTATTTCCTTTAAACAAATTATATTTACATGCTTTCTAAATAAGCCTTTTAAATTTTAAGATTGTATTATTCCATAGACATTTACATTGATAATCAAATGTAATTTTCTGTGAGACAGTTGATGCATCGCAGAGAACTACATCAAGCATTTAATAATTTAACCTCATGCAGACAGCATTTACTCCATTTGGAAAATGTCAGCTAGTATTAGCTCATTACACACTTAAAACTACTCAAGGAAAATCTAGTGATAATAATGCCACAAACAGTACATTGTTTAATTCCTTGATCTTTTGTATGTTTTAATCAAAAATCAAATGTTTCTGAGAAGCACTGTCCTTCATTCATTACTGGTTCTATGATTTTATTAAGCAGTGCATATTGGAGGCTCCTCACACTTGTACAATTCAGAATGGCTATTGGATCAAAAACTGAATTTATCAAAATCTGTTTCAATTCTTAACAGTGAGCTATTAGATGCAGATAGGTGGGAACAAGGTAGGGCTAAAGGATGTAAGGGTACCAGTTTCATTTTGACGTCATCATTATCAAGTTATCACAGGTAAGGATGGTGAAAAATTGTGTGTGAAATTATCAGTACTCTAATTTCAGAGAGACTAGGAGCAGAAGCTCTCACCAATATTTTTATTGTCTTTAATGTAATCGAGGTGAAACCAGTTACAGTATCCTATTTTGAGATTAAACTTAAAATGTGATTTTTTCCTGGATTCTGCGGCTTCTAATATGCTGGAGGGTTCAAATAGCCAATGATTAACAGAAAAAGAAGTAACTCTTAAGCTTTTGAAAAGACAAAACACAAGTGTTTAGTGTTTTGTCTTCTGTATCTGATTGTTTACATCACCTAGTTCAATCAATGCATCATATTACAATTTGTATTCATCCAAATACATCTAGACATACAGTAAGTACCTCAGAAGATACCTCTACTTGTAAACAACAAAGACCTTGAGGTGTGTGCAGAATCCTCAAGCTGGGGCCACCAATTTAGCACTGGTAAAATTGCACTAGAAATGTAGAGTTTAAATAACAATAAGAGGCCATAGACCCATATTCTATTTTGTATTAACTCTGCAGGAAAAAAAATCAGAAATACCAAACCAGAAAGATATATCTCAGGACGGATTTGAAACATCCTACTTCAAGATTACCTTACTCATAATTACATTTGTTTTATCAGTCCAAACTGCAGATTCAGCTTAATATACACCTGCTAACTCCACTTCACCAAGCAACCTGCAATTGATCAAAGCTATCTATTGCAGCATCAGGTACAGAGCAACACCAGGTAACTCACTTCATTGCCTGTGGCTCTGGATGTGACTATGAACCTGAATTTCTATGTTTCACCGTCATCCCTGCCTGATAGATGTGATTTACTTCATTTGTGGTATATTCTAGTACCAAATATGTCAAGGAAATGCTCCTCACCAACTCAAATGATTTCATTTTCTATCCCATGAACCTAGCAAAGCATAAAGGTCAACATTAAGATCGTAGGCTCTCCTAGGTTATGGAACTGTCTGCCACAGTGCTTTGGAATAGGAAGTTTCAGGATTTATTCTAAGCATTGATGAAGGAACGCCAGTTCTTGTCCAAAAATATAACTTATTCATCAAATTTGCAACTACACAATGCAGGACATTCATTTGCCATTATTCACCATACACAGCATGTTTATAACATTTGCATTGTCAACATAGTATCAATTTTTCATTCCTAGACATTCTGTCAGAGGTAGTTTGAAAGGTTATCTCCAGGGCCCAGCCCCATAACCTCCAGCAGAGGCCCATCCCTAAAGAAGCTTTACAGCAGCTACATCAAACTCCCAGGTTTCCCTCAGCACATAGCCTCATGCCCTGGAGGGTGCGAGATTGCAGCACTCATTTGCAGACTTGATCAATTGGAGTAGTTGTCAAAGACCAGTAAGTTTGTGAAAAGCGCAATTAAGCTAGAAAAGGTGCAGAAAAGATTCACAAGGATGTTGCCAGGACTGGAGAGCTTGAGTTATAAGGAGAGATTGGATAGGCTGGATCTGTTTTCCCTGGAGCAAAGGAGGCTAAGAAGTGACATGATGGAGGTATATAAAATTATGAGGGGCAGAGTTCTATGGCTTAGGATGAAACTTGGCAAAAATCACTGCATCTCTTTCTTGACCTTCTTAGTAAATACACACTCCAGGAGGAAGAGGATGATGATTTCACCTACACCATAGCCACTCAAGGGCTGCACGCTGAAGGGTCCTGACCCAAAACGTTGACTGCCTGTTTTTCTCCATGGATGTTGCCTGGTCTGCTGACTTCCTCCAGCATCATTGTGTATTTCATCTAGATTCCAGCATCTGCAGTCCTTTTGCTTCTCTAGCATCACTTCTAAGAGTTTTATTTATCTTAATGAAACAGATAGACCTGGTCAGCTTGTGTAGAGTTAATGGCTGGTCCAGCCTTTCTACCTTGTTGTCATCTAAAACCCCTAAGATAGAAGACAGGAGGTTCTGGGAGGCTGTGTGATATTTTAATTGGACAGGCCAGCATGGAAAGCTTGGTAGATGCTTAATATATCTGGCTGTAGAGCCATTACCAAACCATCCTCTTCCTTAATACCCATATATTTCCAAATCGGGATAGTATGTGATTTGGAATGGAATTTGCAAGTGATGGTGTTCCCATATGCCTCCAGCCCTTCTCCTTCATGGTCATAGCGGTTACAGGTTTGGAAGGTATCGCCAGAGTAATTTTGTTTGTAATTTGTAGGTGGTACACATTGCAGCCAAAGCGAATAAGTAGTGCAGGGAGCAAATTTTTGGAGTGGTACACAAGTGAGATGCTTTATCCTGGAGGGTAATAAAAATACTTCAGATGCTGAAAATCTGTAAAAAAAAACAGAAGATGCTGGAAATTCTCAGCTGGCCAGGCAACAGTCATGGAAAGGGAAACAGAGTTAATATTTCAGGTTGAAGATGACTCGTCAGACTCATTGTTCCTAAAACTTAACTCTGCTTCTCTTTCCACACATGTTGCCTGACCTGCTGAATATTCCCACTATTTTCTGTTTTTAATTTCCTGGTTGATATTATGCTTCTTTAGTGTTATTCAAATTGCATTCATTCAGGCGACTAGAAAATGAATGCAATCCATATTTAAGAACCACATAAATAAAAGATTTAGTAAAATTTCCACAAATTGACCCAACTCTGTGTTAATTTCATATCATAGCTACCAGCAAGATTAGTCTTCAGAATGGCATTTAACTATTTATGAAATAATTCCAACCCTATTAGCTATCATCTGTAATTCCCCTTTCATTTTTACTGATTTTTTTAAATGAAAGAGGAATAGTGAAACAATTTGACTTCTGTGTTTTGCTTTAGTCTTGCCTTTTGTAACCAAATCTGTGGTAAAATAATTAAATGTTTTTGTACTCCATTACTCCTTCTTTGAAATTTACATCTCCTGTTAAAACTCGGTTGTTATTTAAATGATAAACATCCTAATTTCCTCTACAGCAATAAAGTCAACTCACATTGCTTATCATTACTATATCATGCTTCTATATAAACACTATTGCCTGGAAATTGGATCCATCCACTCCTGTTTTTAGTGAAAATTACACATAAATGTTGTTTCAGTTATTCTTGGAACAAAAGTGACTATTTAGTGTTGAAATCTTGCCCATCGCAGAATTGAATTGGGCACTGGATTGTGGTTTACCTTAGCATGGCTACTGTTTCTCTATTGTCATTCACAGATGTGATGAATTCATCAATGCGCATGGTGCTCATTTTAGCCTAACTGACAGAAATTGAATCAATAATTTGTAACTTTAACCTTTGTTTTTAACCCCACCCCCTATAAAACAAAGAGCAATTTGACAAGCAGATATGATGAAAGGATGGCCTCTGGGACATTGATATGTACGTGTCTACATCTGCTTATCTCAGTTTTTAATGCTCTGCATCATTGTTGGGTTTCACAGTAGCCTGTACAGTTATGTTGGAGCATTAGGGACAAAATCATTGACTTGTGTGAAGCAGCATCATGTTTGGCAGAGGGAAAGTAGCAACCAACTTGGCAAACTGGCATTGCAAGGTGCTTCTTGATAACAATTAGAGCATCACTAAACCAGACATCTGCTGCCTGGCTCAGCATGGCATGGTCAAGTGGATTTCACATTGGATTTCCATGGAGACCCTGAAAGTTTTCCAGACAGTGTGATCAGGGATATGATCACCTACACTGAGCATACCAAATGCAAGATGGTCATTACCATTGTTAGGGTGTAAACTCAGAAGCACAAAGCTACACTCGCAATGGGTTTGGTGGCTTAGGAAGTCCAAACCTAGTGTAATTATGCTTACTTTCCAGGGGAGATTCTAGTCTGAGCCTAGAATGGCAATGAAAGCTAATAGAATGTGTGAAATACCATTCATTTTCATGTAAAGTCTATTGCCGATGTGACATTTTGGCAGCAAGGCATCTTTGCATCTTTCCTTGTACTCTCTACATCCAAACTCCAGGAATCTAGGAACAGTACCATGAAGAGTGAGGAATCCTAGCTC
>JARFYF010000036.1:25845050-25855143 GCA_030265395.1 Rhina ancylostomus
CTTTACACTAAGAAGGTGCTAATCAATATTAGGGAAGTTGAAATCACCCATGGCAACAACCCGGGTTTTTTTGCACCTTTCCGAAATGTGCCTCCTGATCTGCTCCTCAGTGTCTATGCTGCTATTGGGGGGTCTGTAGAATACTCCCAGTAGAGTGATTGCTCCCTCCCTGGTTCTGATTTCCACACTGATTCAGTGGACGATCCCTCCAGGATGTCCTCGCTTTCTACAGCTGTGACACTGTCCCTGATCAGCAAAGCCACTCCCCCACCTCTTTTACCTCCATCCCTGTTCCTTTTGAAACATCTAAACCCCGGAATATCCAGCAGCCATTCCTGCCCTTGTGACAGCCAAGTTTCTGTAAAGGCCACCACGTCGTAGTTCCACATACTTACCCATGCTCTAAGTTCATCACCCTTGTTCCTAATACTTCTCGCATTAAAGTAGATTACACTTCAACCCATCCAGCTGACTGTAATTTTGCCCTTTCAAATGCCTATTCTTCCTCACAGTCTTTCTACACGTTGCACTACTCGTACACTAAATGCACCAACCTTTGATCTATCACTTGGGTTCCCATCCTCCTGCCAAACTAGCTCAAAACCTTCCTCAACAGCTCTAGCAAAGCTGCCCACAAGAATTTTGGTCCCCCTCCAGTTCAGGTGTAACCCATCCCTTTTGTACAGGTCATACCGTCCCCAGAAGAGATCCCAATGATCCACAACTCTGAAACCCTGCCCTTGCATCAACTCCTCAGCCTCAGTCACTCCTCAACCTTGGCTGAATTTTTATAAAAAGTGACTCTATAATTTATGCAAGGTCATCCAATGTAGCAACTGCAATAAAGGCTGAAAAATGTATAATGGTCCAGCAAAGTTTGAGGTAATCTGCAGTAGGTTGCTATTATATATTTTAAAAAAATACATCTAGTGAAGATCAATGATATCACTAAATTCATGTTTCCCCAACCACCTGTTCCACTAGTGCACACCCTACTGGTGTACACCATGCTGGGCTAGTCTGCCCAATTTGCACCTGATACTTGGATCCTTGAGACTCATCTACTTTAGGTATCATACTTATCCTAGGATTAGGATATGTAAACAACCACAGAAGGCAAGTGCAAGAAGGTTACAGAAAGATAATTCCTAATTGAGTTGTTAGGCACAGATGGAAAAGGGTTGTTAATTTTTTTTTTGCTTTTTGACTTTTTTTTGTTTTGTACTGATCCCTGAATAAGACCCAGAATTCTGTACTGAGAATGAGCTGCTTGTGCTGGAATTTTTTTCTCTGTTACTGGTTTTGTTACTGTAGAAATAACTACTGAGCTGGTGGTCATAACTCTGGAATACAATAAGAGGCCATCTCTATCTTTTACTGCTTTAGCTTTAATCGCAGTAAAACTTGGAGATGTACTTCCGTACCAAAATAAACACTACAAGAATCGCAAAGGACACAATTCTAAAACAATTACATGGACACTGATATGGGAATAATGTGGATGGTTTGTTGAAATGGCAGGGCAGGTTCAGAACGCAGTTCAAGTATATGAGATCCTGGGTTTAATAAACAGAGGCATAAGGGACTTAGAACAAAGTAGTCATAAATTGTTTCAGAACACTGGCTCAGCCTCAAATGGCACATCCAGTTCTGGATGCTATGCTTTAGCAAAGATGTAAAGGCTTTAGAAGGGGTGTAGGAGAGTCTTACCAAAATGAATCCATGGATGAGGGACGTTAGATAGACAAGCGAAGGCAGGGTTGTTCTCCTTTGAACAGAGAAGGTTGCAAAGGAGATCTCAAAGTGTTATTTAAAATCATGAAGAGTATAGACCAAGTCATTGGAAAGAACCTGTTCCCATTGGCAAGGGTGTAGTGAATAGAATGAAAGTATTTGGCAAAAGAACCAAAAATGAGAAGAAAAAACATTTCATGGTAAGCGGTAAATGCCTAAATTGCTCTGCCAGAGGTAGCAATGAAAGCAGATTAATTTCTGGAAATATTGCATCTTCAGTGAGAACTGGATGCGCACCTGAAAGAGAAAAATTTTTAGGGCCATGGGAAAGTGGATCTGGGTGAAGTGTTCTCGCATAAAGCTGAGACAGATTTAAGGGGTTATGTGACCTCCTTCCATGCTGTGACCATTCTATGATGATGTGTGCAATGAAAATTTGGAACAAGTCCCAAGCTGCCAAACCTTTTACACTTTAATTACTACAGTCCAGATACTTCTTTTTTTTTTACAAAATTACGGCCTTCAGCGAAGCTGCACCTGGAGTATTATGTACAATTTTGGTCTCCATACCTTAAGAAGGACATACTTGCCATAGAGGAAATGCAGCAAAGATTTGCCAGACTGGTTTCTGGGATGATGGGTTTACAACATGAGGAGAGATTGAAAAGACTTTTTTTTACAGTTTAGAAGAATGGATGGTGAAATAGTTAAAGTGTACAAAAGTCGTACAGGCTCAACAGGCTGAATGCAGGGAAAATGTTTGCCCTAAATGAGGGGCCTGGAATCAGGGGGTCACAGTGGTAGCCCACTTAGGACCAAAATGAGGGAAATTTCTTCAGAGAATTCTTTGGAATTCTCTTCTTATAAATAAAGCTCTGGAGATTTGGTTGTTGAGCTCATTCAAAACTGATTGATAGTGGTCTGGATTTTAAGAGAATTAAGGAGTACTATGATAGTGCAGAAACATGACTTTTGAGGTAAAGGGTCAGCCACGATCTTGATGAATAGCAAAGTAAGTTTGAAGAGACAAATGGCACGCTCCTCTTCTTATAAAAATGTAATTTTAACCTCCTGAGTGGAGCTCTGTAGAAGGATGTAAACTTCATCTTTGGTTAAAGACCAATTAATTCTCACCTCTTTATTTTTTTTTTAAAGAAGTCAAGCTAAATATAATGGGAATCTATCTGAGGCAGTTCTTAAATATTTTCTGTTGTCTTAATTCAAGGGTATGAAGTATATTCAAGCTCATGCCCAATTACATTTGTTTAACAAGAATGGCTATTTAAATTTGAGAAATCAAACAAATTTTGGGACAAAGCCCCAGTCAACCTGTTTTTTTTTCTCTTTTTCCACTTTCCTTCCCTTTTTATTCATAATATTTTCTAATTATCATCACTGTGTAAATAGAAAAAATCAAAGTCAGCCCACTTTTAGGCATTGAATCTTCTTCATAACAAAACAATCCAATATACATAACTATATTTTTACTTGTATATTAACTTGAATTAAAGGCCAAACTTTTAACAGTCTGCCCAATTATCCATAGAGTATGATGCATTCCTAGGATTAATTGATGTTGATGCTATCCATTTAAGCCAAAACAAAATAAAAAGTCAAAAGCAAAATTTTTGGGCTGAAGCCATAAATTTCAATCATTCAATGCTCAAAAACTATCTTCAAAATCTTCTAAATATTTATCATTGGTATACCTCTTCCTTTCGCTTTCTCCCCAACTTGTTACTGTTCTTAAAGCCACCTCTGACCAAACTTTGTCATCCCTCATTCTACATACGGCTTTAATTTAACATCCATTTTTGTCTGATTCTTAAAGTTTCAGGGAATGCCAAAGCAAATTGTTATTGTTTAATGACCTATAATTATTTTGCCTAGTGATGGATTGTTGGATATAACTACAGTACAAGTTTTGAGTTGTCAAACTCTTTCATCCATGCTGAATCAATTGTTGAACACTAGGTCAATTCCTGTTGGTTCAACTCTGAAAGTGCAAATAATAGAGCCAGTGTTGGGTTAGAGTGGCTGCCCGTTGCTAGCAAAAGATTTATGACTAGAGGGGGAAAATGTAATATAGTCAAATGAGCAACAAATCGTGCAGTGAATGTTACAAAAGTATGATTTCCTGAGCATGATTTGCATGTCGTGTTTAAAGTGCTGAGAGTGCTTCACATTGGTTCATAGAAATAAAGTTAATTGATAGATTGCAAATAGTTCAAATAGTCCTTTTGCATTCTCTCCTACAGTCTAAGTACAATCAATGCTATCTATTTGGTGAGTGATGTTCATTTGCAGAAAAGATATATAAATAATATATTTATATAATATCTGTGTGTCTGTTTCCAATATTTATTAATTATACAGTATAATAACTGTACCAAAGGTTTTGAAATAGCAGAAATTCAGTTTAAATCTCTTGGGATGTGGCCACTGGAAAGTTGTACACCACTTAATGCTGCTGATTTAAATTCTTGAACCTGTGATATGTAAGTGTAATCATTGCTACTTTTAAAGATCATAGAACTATATGACATATATAAATGCTGTTATTTGGCCCGTTATTTCTGTACTTGCTATCAAGAAGAAACACATTGGTCTTAGCTCCTGCTTCAATAAAATTCATTTAAGAAAGTGCCCAGAATTGAAAGAGAATTGATGCATTTCAACAAGGTGTCTAGGTTGGGATCCTAGCGCAGTACCACATTCTTGGAGCTGCTGACTTTCAGATGAAGTGATAAACCAAGGTTTACTCGGATGGACTTGAAAAATATTATGATTATTTGAAAAAAGAACAGGTAATTATCCCCAGGATGTTTGCCAATAATTATCCCCCACCAAACTTAACCAGACACAGTAGGAGTTTGTAATGTGCCATGTTTCCTCCACGATGCTTCAAATGTACTCCTTAGCTCTAAAGCCCTTTGGGAGGCCCTGAAAGGCTTCCAAAGCACAATACAAATGCTTGTTTTTTTTAATGAAATATCAAAATCTCCACCATGCTCCTCTCAGTGAATGCCAAGCCATTTTAAAAACTATTTGGTTAATTATCTTGAAGTCTAATTTGGGTATCAATGATTAAATCTAATTTAATCTAAATAATATCTTGTGAGGAAAAAAATGACTCCAACACTTTGAAGAAGTTTCAGAATTGTGCATTCTTGGTGTAACCTGGCATCAACCATTCTCAATCATTAAAGGCATGATGCACGAGAATTAATAAGAGAGCAGAAAATTTTAAAAATGCTTTATGATAATGCTTTGTGAGCGTTTCATAAAAATGATAAATAGAAATTAAAAATTTGAGCTTTTAATTAAAACAAATTATTCAAGATATTACAGATGGTGATGATTCGCATCAATTTTTGCATTATGATTTTCTGACAAATGCTTATATAAAATTGTCACAAAATAATTACATCCCTGTCCTCGGGAGAGGTGCTGCAGTGCCATCGCTAGGAGGAGAAATAATTACTGTATGACATGTTTACATAGACTACTTCCATTTAAAATGTAGTGATAGAAATTTACAATGGAAAAAGTTGACAGAACAAATGTAAGATTATTTTAATGACATCATGCTGCAGCTTTATGTTTAAATCCTTTTATTGTCTTGCCTTTTGTAATATCTATATGTCTAGTTCTATTGTCTCCCACTCCCAAACCCTCCTGAATCGTTGCTTGCTCCCACTTGGGTGTTTGTGCATGCACCCTTTTCCAATCCTCTTTTGCCCACTCCCATCTTCCCACCCTAATCTCATTCTAATTTCATCAGCTAACATTTAAGATACCGTGGCTCCATCCAATTGGTTTGCTTGCCTAAAACGATTTAAAACTGTCCTTAAAATTTACACTTTTTGTTCATCTGTTTCAACATTTCATTTGGCTTTGCCTGTTAACGCATTTATGAAGTGTCTTGGGATTTTGATCTATATTAAAGATGTTATAGCCATCTCCTTAGATTTATGTAGCATGTGCTTGATTGTTGCTTTGTTGAGCTATAATTATCAGCACAATATCTTCCAAAGCCCTCACCACTGGAGCAGATGGTGATGAGATTCTTGGCCACTGCACAAGATCCCCAGTGCTGAAAGATTAGAAAACATGTAATGGCTCATATATGCCATTGTTTTCTGTTTTCTTACCAATGATGGTTTTGTTCTGAAGATGTTTAACACCTAGGTAAACAGGTGTTTAATCAGGTCTAAAAGGGACTTCCCTAATAATAATAATAATGCTGTCTTGAGAAGCTTCTACACAAAACTGTAATTGCCTCTTGCTTTTAGTAAGAACAAGCTGCTTTCATTTTCTTGTCCTATATTACAGAGGGGCAGGGTTGGAGGGAATGATTTTTGCATGTACAAAATATCTCCAATGTGCTTATTGCAAGATTACATCAGCATCTGTTAAAAACTTTCAACACAAGCAACCATAAATAAACAATCATGTGAAACAGCTAAACAAAATGACCTCAGTGCAATTTGCATTATTTCATTCAGAGTTTTTAATAATTCCATTTCAGTCATCTTGCAGTATTTAGATTGTCACTTCAGTGCAGTACTACCTCATTGATGGAATTGTTATCTTTTAGATAAGATATTATACCAGTGTTTCCTTCTATACACAAGATCCCATGCACCATTCAAAGAGTAAGGATTAAGGCTTCTTCCAGTATCTTGGCCAATATTTACTGTTTAACCAACACCATCTGTTTACAGCAGACAGATTGGTTTCTTTTGATGTTCAATTTTTTTGTTCTTGATGCCTTCTTTTTAACAAATACAAGCTCAACATTGCCATGTTGCTGATTTAAGATAGTAACCATCAAAGTCAAGAGCCTGTTAGCTGCATTGAAGCCAGAGAACTGATGTCTACTTCTACGCATTGTACATTCATGCTAACATTTTCTAATGGCCTAATTTTTCTTGTAGAAATGCAAGTTGTTACAATCAGTTTTACAGTAGAAAGTAATGAGTATATGGAGAAACCAACAGAGTATATACTGGCATGTTCACAAATATTAAAGAAAAGCAATTGGGTTTTTTACTACTGGAAGAAATTTCCAAATGGTGTGTGTCTCTTTTTAATGCTGCTCTGATAATCAAATCACTTCCAAAAAGTATGTGAATAATCAGAAAATGTCCAACATTTGCTTTTGGTAAAAGATCAAATTGGGAAGTCTATTTATCTTTGCAAGGATGTACAAGGAATGAAATATAGGAGAGATACAATCAAATTCAACTGTAGCTAGAAATTGAATCATAATTCTTCCAGTTACCCAAACAGTGAGTAATACTGTAAGAGCATTCTCTAATCCCATCATTGGTCGAGATACCTTCCAGCAAAGTACTCTTGAAATCACAAGAGAGAGACATTGGTTTTGTAAAGGTAAATTGAATGGTTTCAAGTGATGTGCTTTGGAACATTTCTCTTCATTTCCTGATTCTAAGACAACATTATTTTTCTTTGCGCAATAGGAAAAGGTCAGCTAGAGTAGGACTGAATTCACTTTATTCAGTTGTGTAGTTTGTGAAGTACATGTGTAATGTAGCTTGGCTCTTATTTTATTATCTTATCTGTTTTAATTTGTAAATATGCCTTTTGATATAGAACCTCCAATAGTTCAGGGAGAAAAAAAGTTGAGTAGCTAGCTCAACAACTGGTGGACTCCAGGGGAAACAGAAGAGCTGCTGCTTACATCTGTGATTAATACTGACAATAAGCATCATTGGGGTTTTTGTTGTTAATCCGCTTAAAGCATTGCAAGCATTTGAAATGCAGAGCAGATCTTAAGCAATTGATATAACTTTGCTAACTTGTTTCCTACTTACTAATTGCTTTATCCTTACTGACGTCTGTGTCTCCATTTTTTGTTTCAATCACTTTTGGTATTTTCACCATGTCCAAATGGTGTATTTTTGTGGTGACATTTTAAAGTGCAGACCAAATGTCGGTGATAATGTTACAATACTGAAACTGGGCACACCACATGACTTTCCTGCCCTGTAGGGTCATGCAATAAACATAACATGAATACAGTGAGAACTTTAATTGAAGGAAAAGAGAGTAGGTGCAGGAAATCTGAACTGAAAATAGAAAATACCCAGCAGGACAGGCAGCATCTGTGAAGAAGGAAATGGTCAATGTCATTTTCCTTTCATCAGACCTGGACAAATGAGAAGACAATAATGTCCTAATTTGCAGGGAGAGTTGTCCAGGTAACACTAACTTTTGTTGATGGAATTGGAGAGGAACAAAACAAATGAACTTGTTGGAACTGTCTGATGCAGAGCACGGCAGTCACTGGAAATATGAAACAAAAGGGAATGTTGGAAGCACCTGTGCAGAGAAATACAGGTGGATGACCTTGTGTCAGAGCCACCTACCCCCGCACAAACAGGATAGGATTGATATGCATGGATTGCAATGGGCCCGTATAGAGCTTGTGCTGAGCATCAGAGAAAATTAGGTGTGGACAACTTGCAAACCAACTCCAAGTGTTATTCAAGGTGGTCACTCAACCTGCATGTGTTTTATTCAAAATAGTGAAGACCACATTGTGAGCACCAAATTAGAAGAGCTGAAAGTCAATTGTTGTTTGGATTCCAAATGGTGAAAAAGAATAAAAGGGCTGGTGTTGCATTTCCTGCAGCTGCAAAGGAAGGGGCCATAAGGAGTGATTGGTGGAGATGGACAGGCAAACCAGGGAGTCGGAGAAGTTGCCTTTTCTCTACATTCACCAAGCATCTCCTTTCGCATCTCCCTTCATATCAGGTGCCAGCCTAGTGAATTGTTGGCAAATTTTCTCCACTTGGAACCTCCTCCAGTTAAAGTTGGCTGCCCAAAACTGAAAACACTGCTCAATATGAGATCTGAGCAATACTCTGTGTAACAGATGTATTTCCTTGAACTTGTATACTAATTCTTTTGCCTTTTGAAGCTGACATCCTCTTACCATTTCCAGCTGCACTCCTTTTTGTTTTGGTTTATGATGTTAATTTCAGTCTGGAATCTGGCCATGGATGTGATGTGTAACTGTTAACTGCTAATGGGCAGTCTGTCTTTAAGGGTCCCTGACCATATTTCTGGTATGGATGTGGAATAAATGTCTTGTATCAATTTTACTACTTCAACTTAAAAATCTAAGTCCAGCCTACAAGAACATTTCTCTAATTAAATCATTTTGATAATTTGAAGTTGGATGTTTTAATTTCCATAAAATAATGGATCCTCACATATCCTTGTTCAAACTGGTGTTCACAACATTCTGCCCTTAAGAATTGTTGCTGTAAATTAAGCTGCCATTGTAGAACAGTTTTGATGCAAAATAAATTTAGTTGTTAAGTGAAGAAACGCCATCAGTTTTCTCAGAACATTCTTACATTGTAAAGTTTTACCAGTTACAAGCTTGGGCCAGAACCATACTTTCAGTTCATTTTTTTAAGGTTATCTTGAAGCTGTGACAAAATGTGATGTGATAACATTTTTAATGTAGTTAATGGGTTACTATCAAATCTCATCTTTAACTCTAAAATAGTCAATTTACATGAGAATTTAATTTTACTTGACACAGATTAGTTGAATAAATTAATGTAGATCAAGTGTGGGAACTTTATCATTCCACTATTTTCCTAGTTCTAGTACTGCATAAATATTTTGTATACTACCCTATCTTTTAAATAAATATCAGCTGTGAGGTGTATAGAAGGATGGCAGCTAAATCCAACTCTCTTCACATTAAACAATGACATTTACAGTAGTTATTTTCAACTGGAGCTCACTCTTTTGGCCTCTACACAAGTTAAGATTTATTATTTAGTCAATTTCAATAATGAGAAATTTTCCAGCAATGCCTTAATGTGAAAAGATGCCACTGAGTATCTGAACAACAGCTATTCACATTTACATAGCTAATTTTATGTATGAAAACATCCTGAGGCATTTTACTCAAAGGTAATTAATGACAATGTAAGCAGGAACCACCACAGGAACTTGCTCTGCTGTTTAATTCAATCATGGCTGATATATACCTCAAATAATTTACTTGCCTTTATCGCAAAACCCTCATTAAACATATCCAGCAAGAGCCTTAGGTCTGAGGCTCAATTTAAATTGATATAATATTCAGAGCTTTTTGGGAAACAAGTGAAATGGACAATCATTAGGCTGTAATTTTATGGATTATTTCATCAAAAAATAATGTCTTTGTGTTTACTCTATCAAATCCCACTAGCATTTTAAGTGCCTCAGCTGGTTCACTCTTTAACCTCCTAAAGTTAAGGGAGTACCGATTGATGCAACCTGCCCCTGTAATTTAATTCTTGAAGCCATAGTACTAATCTAATGAATC
>JARFYF010000036.1:25855149-25866396 GCA_030265395.1 Rhina ancylostomus
ATAACTGTTCTAAAATTAATGCATCTTTCCTGATGTTCCACAGTCTTCCACTTCTTAGGCCCGCCCTCAAGAACAGGGATGAATTGTTTAAAGCCCAATTCTGAGGTGACCAATAAGGACAACATGGGGATTGTAGATTTTGCCAAAAGTGGAGCAGGAGGTGTTTGGGCAGGTGGTGACTGGGTTGTTTGTGAGGAGCTGCGTTTCTTCCACTGGTATCAGTAGTTCCTGCGTGTTTCTGACAAAGGGGCTCTAGAATCTCACTGCCACCCTAAATGCTCCTTCTCCACTTTGAGCACTTATGGGACAGGGATTCCCAGATTTAGTGGGGTGGTTGCATTATTTTTCCCAAGGAAATTTTTAAAAATATTCTTGAATCATCTGGCCATTGGTATCTCCTGCTGTGACAAAGCTCAGAATAGCATCTAGGGACTATGGTGTTGGGTATTTGAATAACTAGCTTACTCAATGGGAGTCAGCTAGGTGCTAGGTGTAATTAGGGCCTCGGTACAAAGGGTATTGGCCTGGGAGAGAAGGCTGACATTGGTTTGCATAATCTGCCAATGAATGTGGATTATTTTGCAGAGAGATTTGTGGTATCTTTCTACTGCTTTAGGGTGCCTGTTGTATGTAATCCAAGTCTCAGAAGCAGACAAGAGAACAGGGATCACAATGGGAAACCAAGAGCTTTGAGCTAGGTTTGGGGTCCTTATTTTTAAATCCCCTTTTTCTCAGTGACCATAAGCTTTGGTTGTGCACATCATGGGAATTTAGCATTAATATTTACCATATCTTGGGAGCCATCCCTCAACAATGGAATGTATATGCCAGCAAGGCAGGATGTTATAAATTATGGTGATGTCAACCTGGACCTTTATTGTTGGAGGATGATTTGTACAGTGGGGAAAAGTTGGTGGGTTACCTTTGCCTTGTGGAAGCTGAGTGTAACCACCCATCCAGTTGTGTGCTTCTGTTATCAGTTTAGATAAGATTTCTTTATTAGTCACATGTACATCAAAACACGCAGTGAAGTGCACCTTCGCATAGAATATGCTGGGGACAGCCTGCAAGTGTTGCTACTCTTCCGGCGCCAGCATAGCATGCCCACAACTTCGTAACCCATACGTCTTTGGAATGTGGGAGGAAATTGGAGAACCCAGAGGAAACCCACGCAATCATGGGGACAACGTACAAACTCCTTACAGACAGTGGCCAGAATTGAACCTGAGTTGCTGGCACTGTAATAGTGATGTGCAAGCATCATCTGTTTACTGCAGCTCAACGAGTGTGGTTAGGTTTATCTTGAAACTGAAGCAGAGGTGATTTAACTTGAACAGTTTCCTATCAGTTCTGTAAATTAGTTGGACTGAAGCATGAATTTTGTGCAGAATTGTTGTGAAAATGGTGGAAATTGTATCAGGGTAATGATGCATCCTTGTTCGAACCTCTCTGCACTGGGATCCATTGTGGACCTGCTGGTTAGGACCATGACTTGATTGCATCAGTAAGCAGACATAAGATGGATAAATTTCCAAGGGCATCTAAGTTTAAGGAGGGTGGTCCATAAGCCCTCCCAATTGATGAAGTCAAAGGCTTTGCTGAGATCAAGAAAGGCCATGTGTCACAGTTAATGCAGCTCCCTGCATTTCTCTTGGAGTTGTCTTGCTGTGAAAATTGCATCTATTGTGTCTCTAATGAGAATCCACTTTTTGATTTGGGGAACACAGTCCTTTATCGACTAGGAAGTAGTAGTCATGGGGGACCCTGGTGCTGACCTTCCCTGTGAATACAGCAAGGAAACCTGACTGCAATGATAAAAAAGAGGAAAAATGGCAACAATAGAGAGGCAGTCGGCATATGATGGAAGGGTCACTTTGAAAATCACCTCAACTTAGTGCTCCAGATTAGATTTCTGCTATTGAAACTCCACTTAATTTTCTTTTGCAATTCTAAACTCTTGAGTGAAAAGCCAACTTTCCTTAAAAAGATCTAAAACATTATATGCCTATGTGTCAGCTTTTAAAGATGTGTGCAGTTGCTCCTAATAAAGTGTTTTCATTTATCTTGGATTCATGTTATGTATGACCTCACAATTGCTAAAACAAATTCCATCTATCATACTTGTGCTTTCTGTTTATGGTCCTTGGTAATATAGATATTGTAACAACCTATGCAATGCATTGTACCTCACTAAGTTAGTGGTACATCCAAGTACTTTCCTTCTACCTACATAAGTTATTAATATGGTGAAAATTGAGGCCCCAATACAAATTCTGGGGAACACCACTTTTTGCGTTTGGTGAATCAGAACAAATTCTTACTCTCTCATACCTCATTCCAGATTGTTTGTTTCAGTTTCATGTGCTTTCACTTTTTTAAAGCCTTAGAAATACCTTCTAGAAGTCCTTTGTTTATGTGATGTGTGTGTATATATACCAGTTTAATGTCATTGTAATATAATGAAAATCCAAGAATGGGTGTACAAAAAGTTAAGTTAACTATTTATTGAACATACTAGTTATATACAGGGACACAGGATGCTGGAATCTGCAGCGAAAAGCAAACTGCTGTAACAAACTCAGTGGATCAAGCCGCATCCGTGGGAGGAGTGGGATTATCAATGTTTCGGATAGACCCTGCATCAGGACTGATGGAGAATAACTATACACAAAGCTGTAGGTTAACTCTATGAAGTTGACAATTGGTCTGCCCAATCTGCTCTCAAAGCAAGATGGCTGCTCTTTTTGTGCACCAGATGACATCATCATATGATAAATCCTTTTAAAGAGATATTCAGATATCCCATATCCTTCTTGCTCATGAAGGAACCGTGTAAATGTTGGATTGCAACAGTAGGGGCAAAAAAATGAAATGATGGATCTTAAGTCCCCCCCCTAGAAATGAGAACATGGATGTTTTCCCTGCCCCACATTGATCCCTTGCTCTTTCCCTACCACCCACCCACCACCATCTCTTTAATCTTTCCTTCTCCTGTGTTTTTCCTCTGGCTCCTCATGTAGCTATTCATACTTTCCATTCTGCTACTCTCAGGAATTGTGGGACCTGAATCTATTACAGGTACATTTTAAAAGACCTTTAGAAAATCCAAATGTGTTACAATGACTGCATTACCCTCAGCTGCCCATTTTTTAATTCTTTGAATAATAATAGAATTTAATGTTAACCCATCCACTTGTTAAGAATTTATCTTCGCCAGCAGTGTCATGGACCAAAAAATGTAACCTGACTTTAAAGGGTGCATTTGCACTTTAATTAAAGCAGGAGACCCACCAGAAATCGTACTTAGAAAGTGACTAGGCCGCCAGTTACTTCTACTATCTCATGAGAGTCCTGCCAAAAAGAAAGTAAATGGAACTAAAATAGCCCCATCTCCAACTGATAATACCAAGCAGCCCACTGAAATCTGCTTGTAGTCTTTACCTCCTGGCCCCATTTATTTTGAATTTAGTTTTGCATTCGTCATGAAAACAGAACCAGAAAAAGGTTACAGCACTGAAGGAGGCCATTTGGTCCATCAAGACTGTACTAGCTCAGTCCATAACCTCTTATCTAGTTGCCTAACACAATGTTCAGAACTGTAACCATGCAGAGTGAAATATGAGCTATGTTATTAACAATCACCATAAATGGAATGGATCAAAATGCCCACACAAGCAGTCAGTTCTGCTCGAATGCTCAAAATTCAACTTCCTATGCAGTTTCTGCAAACTACATTCTTTACAGCCTTTTAATTGCAGTGAGTAATGTCTAACATATTCAGTGCAATGTTTAAGATTTAAATGCACAGTGATTTTATCATCTGGTAGATAAAAAGATGTCAGAAGTAGGAGTACCTTTCTGTGGCTCACAAGGAAACGTGGACCTCCAGCTATCTAAGTGATTGTTGATGCTTGGCAGCTATTGCCTGTCACTGAAAAATCATTATCTTGGGCAGTCTCTTGGGATTTAAGGATGATTTGTTTCCTCTTTGTTCAGAATATAATCCTATATTCAGCAGAACTGAGGTCAAGATGGAAGCAACTGACAGGAAGGATGGGGGCATGGGGGCAGGTAAATGGGTAATTTGATGTGGTGTGTTCCCTCCACTTTTTGCTCTGGGCTTCTGTGCTCTCAATGCATGGACAAGGTTCTCAACACCATCCTGAATGCTGTTTCTCCACTGTGAGTAGTCATGGGCTAGGGATTCCCAGGAGCCAGGAATGTTAGGCAGGCTTTGGGGACATCATTGAATTTTTTGCTCTGCCTGCCTGGTGATGGTTACCATGGCAGAACTCTGAATAGAGTGTCTGTATCCTGAGTTTGGTATTTGGCATATGACTGATGTGGCCTCACCAGCAGAGCAGACTGAGTGCATTTGAGATCTCAGTGCTAGGAACAAAAGCCTAGGAGAGAACACCGACATTAGTCTGCTATCTTTCCAGTAGATTTGGAGGATTTTTGTAGAGAGAGTGCTGGCAGTTCTTTTCTATTACCTTGCAGTGCCTGTGATAGTCTGGCTCTCTCAGGCATACAGAAGGGCAGGGATCACTGCTACATGGTTTTGTGCCATGCATGGTCTTCGGACACCCCTTTTCTCAGTCAACCAAAGTCTGTCCTGGTGCATTGAAGCCAGCGGTGAGTTCCATCATCCATGTCTGTCTTCTTTGCTAGATTTTTCACCAAGAAATAAGAAATAGTCCTCATTTTCCAGGGTCTTGCCATGAACATTTATTATCAGATAGCACAGCAGGGGCAGTGGCTTTATTTGCAGACATGAGCCCCCGCTTGCTGGCAAGCTAACTCTTCTCTATAGTTTAGATGGAAACTAGCTAAGGGTATTCAGATGAAGCTGGGAATTCAAATCTCCCAGCACTCATTCTGTCAAAGTCAGGACAATTTGCCATTACCTGTCTGATGACTCCTACCTCAAATTGATTCTCAGAGCTCAAATTGATTTTTTCAAGTGACACTAGAATAAAATATCTTCAAATCCTGCTATTGAAACTGGTAAGATATAATCTTCCCCAGAAGCATAATGCCAGTCTTTACAAGTTTTCTACCTGTAGTCTGGCAGGCATTTCAATAACCATGGAATCATTTTGGCATCCAGAGCAATCACTCTGTCAGTTCTGAGGCATGGCAGCCAGGAAAAACGTCAATGAATCTCTAACAGCACTTCAATGTAAAAATATGCCATCCTCAGCTGTGACATTCAAGGAATGTGCCATGTAGCTACAGCTGTTGAGCTGTAATTTTTAAATTATAGATGGCAAATTTAAAAGTGTAAATATCTGTTGTTTTTCATGTAACAATATTCCTCCAGCTAAAAATGTTAACTGTTTGGCCTTTGGGCAGGATGATTTCTTTTGCAAAATGGGAGATTTCATGAGACTTTTATATAGAAACTACCATTACTGAATCTGGACTGTATTGTGGCTTCTTCAGCACTGATCAGTGTCCCTCATTCACTCACTCAGACATAGAGCTTCAAGTAAATACAACCTTTATTAGTAGCAGTCAGTCTTGAGCTGAGCTGCAAACATGGTCCAACAATGTTACTGAATATCATAATAATTTAAGGCAGTAGTAACACAGGAAGCTTAAGGCAGTAACTTCCTTGGAGGCTAACCACCAACTATTTGCCATTTAAAAAGAACAATGCTGCATTCTTTTTAAATAGTAAACCTATTTGTACTGAAAGCTCGTGTGCTAAATCTTCACAGATCACTTGTAAGCGTGTATGTTTACACTTGCTGACTGACCAGCAGCTTCCAGCATTTTTCTGTCGATATTTCAGATTTCCAGTATCTGCAGTATTTGTATGCTTGGTTGCATCAAGTTGTAAGCATTGTTACATGGTGCAAGTCCCTTTTTCATCTAAATAGCATGTGCATCATTTCTCCTGTATTTCTACTTTGCCCTGGATCCACCAGTGGATTGTTTCCCGATCCATACTTGTTACATACGTTTTCACAAGACTCCTATTTCTTTGGATATTTCTAAAGGAGCCTGGGATATTCATTACAGTCTTACTGCCTTCTGGGCTTCACTTCTGTGCTTTCTGTAGGCTTGTGTTTATTCATATTCTTAGACCCTCTTATTTCTAGTTCTGCTGCTCTCCACAGCTTCCTCTTTTGAAGTTTTGACTTGCATACCTCACCTTGACTTCCCTCTGGACATTTTTCCTTTGGCCTCTGTCTTTGCCAAAACATTTCAAAGTTGATTCTGCTGTGTTTAGATACAAGCATTTTTACAGCAGTCACGACCTATTCATTGTCTGGAGCCCAGTCCCGTTTGATCCAATTGAATGCCTGTCACTTCTTCCTTGGACTGAGTGTTCTTAGTCTGAAGTTCCCTGAGCAACACAGTACGTGATGAATAATATGAGTGATAGGAGTCGCGGCCTATTTTTTTTCTTCAGTTTGCATGTGATCTCTCATCACTCTTGTTTTCATCAGTTTGTCACTGACTTTCTTTGAGCACTGACGCCAGATGCAGAATTCTGTCTGGTCTCATCAGCACAGCACTGTTTCCAGCACTGCTTCCATCCATGGAATCCATTTTGGTCTTAGACTGGCCTCTCCCATGATCTGTGATTCTAATGAGCTTCTCTACTCATTTATGTTCCAATCAGTGCTGTTTGTGTTCTTGTTGAACCTGCCTTTGGCTCCAGTATTCTCTTTTGTGTTCTCAAAGGCAGTCTATACCACTTTCACCTTGTTCCCATTGAGTGTAGTGTTGTGTCGGGGTTTCCTTGCTTGTCTCTTCAGCTGGTGCTGCTCAGGTTATCTTTTTAGGACATTCCTTTATTAGAATGTTACATTCTTGCATCACCTCTGGTGTGCCAATTAAACAGTAGCTTTCCATAACCACTTTGAGGGCTGGTGTCTGAGTCAGAATCTGCTAGTTCATCTTTGCTAAGTCTTTAAGACTTGTGTTCAAAAATATCTATGCTGCCTGCAAAGTGGACAATCATGGATTAATCTCACAACATCTGTACCCTGCAGCTACCTTATTCTAAGATTTAGAAGATATAAGAAAGACTTTTTTTATTAGTCACATGTACATCGAAACACTCAGTGAAGTGCATCTTTTGTATAGGGTGTTCTGGGGGCCGCCCGCAAGTTTCACCACGCTTCCAATGCCAATGTAGTACGCCACAACTTCCTAACCTGTATGTCTTTGGAACATGGGAGGAAACCAGAGCCCCTGGAGGAAACCCATGCAGACACATGGAGAACATACAAACTCCTTACAGACAGTGGCTGGAATTGAACCCAGGTCACTGGCACTGTAATAGCATTACGCTAACTGCTACACTACTGTGCCTGCCCCATTATCTAGAGATTCAATGGTATCTCAAGAAACAGGAAATCTAATGTCTAAAACATCCTCAAACATTACTAACATCTTGTGTTTTGACAGTGTCCTGAAACTCCCTTTTGTCTTTTCTGTTGTGTGCCTCCATCTGCTTCCTCTCAGTTAACTATGCAGCTTCAATCATCACCTTCAGCACTCCATCTTTGTATTTCCCAATTGCTGGGACTTCATTTTAAGTTCCCGCTCCAAAGCGTTCAGCCTGTGATTACTCCTGCATTTGCCATAGCTCAGCTATTTGTCTTTGTAACATTTTCATCGCCAAGTGGTCTGCCTGAGCTCATTCAGCAGTGGATGATGCTCTTCTTGCAAAGACATTAATATATTAGCAATGCTTTTTGTAGTTTCTGAAATGTGCATTTCACTCACCAAACAATATCTGAGAAAGGAAAAGGGATTTAGAATCTGCAGAATAGTCAACTTTAATTCAGTTTTAGCAGCTTCAGTGCTTAAAACCAAAACTGACAATTAGCCTAGTCCAGCGGATCTTGCAACAGTTTGCTATTTCAGTTTTAGCAGCAGTGCTTCTTGTTCATTCATGCAAATAAGATAACCGTTCAGAAGCTTCTCTAGCATGTCATCTAGTGCCTTTTGTATAATATATTTTAACATCCTCAGGCTCTTCTTGTTTCTCTCAAGTGTTTAGTTATCCAGTCAGCAGATTTATTTTGTTCATTTTCTTTGTTCAATTCTGCCAAACACTTCTTTTATAACTCCAACTGCTTTTATGCTAATATCTGAACTCCTGTTTGCAGTTTCAGTGTTTCTCCTGAATTCAAACTAACCTGCTTCTGAAGATATTGTGTAACATAAAGCTTTGGCCTCATTCTTGGATGTATCTCTTCCTTTTTTGATGACTCCTCTCTGCTGCTCCTTTAACCAGAAGGAAACCTGACCCCTCTTCACTGCACCATCAGAGGGAGAGTTGGAGGGTTGCAGTCTTCTATATTACTGCCCAAGCCATACATACCATTCACCCTGCATTACACTGTTATTGTAAATTTAAATATAATTTAGTGCAGTTCCTTGAATGTATTTGTTAGGTGTATTTCCTTGCCTACAAGCAAATCATGAACCGTTCCATGTTAAGATTTTCTGTTTGGACATCTGGTGCTAGTTTGTAATGCAATTTTAATATCAGACTTCTTTAAATAAGCAGACCAAAGCTGTGTGGTTTCCTCGACAGCAGTAACAGGGCTTCCTGCCTTTTGAGGTAATGCCTCTCAGGTTCCCGTAGTTCACCGGTTTTCCCGCCACAACTGCCCTCAGATGACCAAGAAAACATGACTGCTACTGCCATTATTGCTCGTATAGCTCTGCCCAATAAATTCTGATCTGCTGACATTCTTCAATGCCATTTCCATCAAACCTGCAGTTCTTGTTGCCCTCACAGAAGTAGGGTATAGTATTTTAGAACTTGAATTGTAATCTTTCATCATTAAACCCACGTGCTCATCTGTCTTTCAAAAGTCTGCCCAAGAACATTTCGATATCTCTCTCTCTTGCTAAGTCTCTCAGACAGACAGTATAATTCCCAACTGCCTATGCCATATCCTTACAAGTCTGAAGTTCTGAAATATTTTTAGGTAGTGCTGGGTTGAAGTATGCTTTTAGCTTCTCAACCTCTTCATCAAGTGGAATGCCTATTGCACTCTGGGTGTCAATAAGGTTGCTAACATTGCAGAAGTGTCAGATGACATCTCCATTAGTAAAATGGTTATTCCACTTGTGGTTGATTAATTTTGTTGTTCAAAATTATCGCCATAACCTCCACAATGTTATAGGCATTTAAGAACCTGTCCAAATGCTCCAAGTAAATTTCATGATTGTTTTGTTGTATTTTCTGAGCTTTGCAATACATCTTACCTGTGCTGTTTGGCTGAAGGCACAGAAGGTTCAGTTGCTAACTTTGTTGATGACACAAAGGTAGGAAGGAAAGTAAATAGCAAGGAGGACATCAGGATGTAAGTGAATGGACAACAATCTGGTAAATGGAGCACAATATAGAAAAATGTGAACTTGACTACTTTCTCAGGAAAAATAAACGGTGAGAGATTGCAGAGCTGAATGTCTTGGTACATGATATTGCAAAAGGTTAGTATAGAGAGACAGGAAGTAATTTGGAAAGCTATTGCTTACTGCCAGGAGATTTGAATACAAAAGTATGGCGCCATTATTCAGTTATGTAGGGCACTCATAAGACCACCTCTGGAATACCGTGTACAATAATGTTTTCATTATTTAAGGAAAGGTATCAGAGAACATTTATTAGACTGATGCCTGGAATGGGTAGGTTGTCATATGAGGAATATTTGCATAGGCTAAACCTGTGTCCGCGGGAGCTTAGAATACTGAGAGGGCACCTGATTGAAACAGGATCCCAAGAGATCTTGCCAGGGTGGCTCCTCCTGTGGGAGTATTTAGAATAGGTGATAGTTTTTAAAAAAAATCACCCATTTAAGACAGCTGAGGCAACTTTTTCCTGAGATTTGCTTTTTTTATAACACTCTTCCTTAAAGGGCAATGAAGCAGAGTCTCTGAATATTTATAAGGCAAGAGGTAGGTAGATGGTTGATAAGCAACAGGATGAAAGGTCACTACAGGTAAATTAGAATGTGAAGTTAAGGTTACAATCCAGTCAGCCGTGATCTTGTTAAATGGCAGTTGTCAGACAGTGACATGGCTGTTTGCAGGCTGCCATCAGTGACTATTTTTTTGATATTCTTTCTGCAACCTTTTTACCCAAAACTTGAAAACTATATTTGCAGAAAATTAAACCCAAAGGAGCAATGAGTTTTTGCACAACATTCTTCTCTTGTGCTTTGTTTTGTTACTGGAACAACCATTTGTTTTTAGCTACTATTATTAAATGGCCTGTCTTGTCACTTACTGGCTTTTCAGTTGTCTCTTTTTGGACTCATTACTACCTCTGGTTTTCTGTTTACTATCCCTCTAAAAATTTGTTGGCATCTTTACTTCCCTAAGTGCCACTGAAAAGTCTTCCAATTTAAAGTTTCTAGATCTTTTGATCCTCTTTGTACCAATGACAAAAAGCCTAATGGAGCAAGTTCCCCTTTCTCTGACGTTACCTTTAATAAATGCACATCTCCAATAATATGAAGGAGGAGGTGTTTCAGACAAACTGGTTCAGCTTTCAGGTGTTAAATTTATAGGCTGTTTGATTGTTGGTATCAAAACAGTTGCAGGTCACCTTAATGCAGTTTGCAAAAGTCTCATAAAGAGTGAGAACTTCAAATTCAATGTTGTATTTCCCTGTGTAACACCATGCAGAAACTGACATTGTTTCCCATCAAGTCTGTGCTGACCATCAAGCACACATTTTTACACTAATCCTTTCCAATCCCATTTTATTTTACATTCCTTACATTCCCATTAACTTGCCCCAGAGTCTACCATTCATCTACAAACGAGGGGCAATTTATATTGGCAAATTAACCTACTAACCTGCACATCTTTGGTATGTGGCAGGAAACATGACCATCTAGCAGAAACCCACAGGAAGAAGTTGCAACTTCACATGGACAGCTTCTGAGCTCAGGATTCAACCTGAGACACTGGATCTGTGAGGCAGTAGTACTAACTGCTGCGTAACTTGTCATGCTATTTTCTTTTGCCTAATTTACTTTCCAATGACACAGGTGCCTATTCATCCTTTCTGATAAAGGGCATTTGATATGAAACATTGACTCTTTGTTTTGGCACTGATTTCCTGACCTACACCCAGAAACATGTAAAATGTAAAACCACCCACTTCAATTCCACATCCCATCCCCATACTGACGTGCCTATCCATGGCTTCCTCCACTGCCACATTGAGGCCACATGCAGGTTGGAGGAACAACACCTCAT
>JARFYF010000036.1:25878417-25892807 GCA_030265395.1 Rhina ancylostomus
CCCCCCCCCCCCCCCAAACCAGGATTCTACCACTCACCTACACAATAGCGTTAATTTACAGTGGCAAATTACAGGGCACACAGTGCATCAAAATACCACATCCACAGAATGTTGGGGATATATGGGATAGAGATTGATTCAAGTACAGTTGTGAAAGCCAAACTAAGTCTCTAAACTGAATAATGTTGAAATTCTGTACCAGGTAGACAAATGGGTATTCTACAATGTTACAGGCTTAAGCTGTTAATGGTGGTTTGGTCTTAAGTAATCAGGAATTAAGGCACAATGCCCACCTTCTGTCCTGCTATTATATCCCCAGCTTTGACATTCCTGTATCAGTCAGCTTCAGCTCATTTACTCCCACCTATTGCTGATGGCGCCTTTGGAATTTTTCTTTGCTACTCACCTGGTTAGAACACCAGTGCAACTTTCTGTCCTTTGAATAATATCATGAATAAACAAGAAGATAAGTTGAGGGGAAATTTGGATTCCATGTATCCTTCTTTCATTAAAATATATTGTTTAAATTATTTTTCTTGTCAGCTAGCTGTCAGTTACTAGCTCTTAGCTGATGAAATGGACTTTACTGTATAAAGTATGAAGCTTTTTCTTAAAAACTCTAAAGCTATACTCAGAATTCATAGCAAGATTTTATACCATTAATGGAAATTACAAACTGGCACCTAAAATGTAAGGCTAGATTTATAAGCTTGAAAATTAATTCACACTATTGCCATTTTTCTTTCTTTTTTTGTTAAAATTGACTTTACATAGATTGAAATATGATAATAGCCATTTCTTGGTATGTTGCCCAAGGCCATACATTTCCTGGAGTAATTCACCCATTCAAATGTGCACTGGATGATATTACTTCCCATACAATGCTCCTGGACTTGCACAGCCCTTCAACCCACCATTTCTAGGTTAACCTTTTTGCCCATCTACACTACTTTGATTTGCTCACATTAGGGCCATGTTCTTCTATGCCTTTCCCATTTAAGTGTCTGTTTAGGTTCCTCTCAAATGTAATGATTGTATCTGATTACACCACCTCTTCCAGCAGTGCATTCCAGAGAACAACCATGCTCTGTTCTTAAAAATACTTATCCCTCAGATCCCCACTAAAACTCTGTCCTCTCACTTTAAACCTATGCCCTCTTATCTTTGAATTGCAGGAAAAAATTTAGGCTAAACTATCTCAAGAGTGACCATCACTGAGCTCTCTGAGTACAACAATGTTTTAAAGCAATAATTCTGATGGGACCTCCAACTCAAGTCCCATTCTGGTCTTTTCACCAAGCTTGTATGCATGGCAATTGCACTTTATGGCTGAATTTTGGCATCCCACCCAAATCTTCCTGTCTGATCTGGCCCCATTCCTCTGCCTGCAGTTACCAGTTCTCTCTACCTCCAAGAACCCATCCTTAGTCCCATATCATACTGACTATAATGTGGAACCCCCATTCAGTAGTGCTTTGGGGCTTTGGTGCGACTGAAATTTATAGCAGAGTGCCCACAGCCAAGAATTAATAAGGGCACCAGAATTTTTAGGTGATGTTCTCTCCAGCTTTGTTTGGCACAGATTCAAATTTTGCCATGATTTCAATTGAAAAGACTAGATAATTAGAATTAAGCACCTTTAAATTATGGGTATGTAGAATAACGAAAGTAATGAATGGCGATATTTTCTAAACTGGAATAGATCCTTGGGGATTGGATAGTGTTTTATTACAAACCAAACCTTCAAAATGCACTGTTGATGTCAGCAGTTTTTGTGCCCTGTCATTTATTTCAAACTGACCTTGTTAAATGTTTTGATGGATATGTACCTTGGGCAGTAGGATTGGCCTCAAAGAGAACCAGTTTTTTTGGAAATCTTCAGTGAATGGAGTAGATAAGGCAATGGGTTTAACTGAATTCTGTAGAAAAACTGAACAATGTAATAGTTTAAAAATAAATAAAATTATTTCATTTTTATTCAGTCTTGGATAAGAAAGAAACTGATAAGATTTGTCATTTACCAAAATTATCTATTGCACTGGAAAAGCTGAATTTGGACTAAAGTAAAACTTTAGCTGACTTGGATTTATTATGCATGCAGACACAAGCTTTGACGTTATTTTGAAGACTGTGTAGTATATGACATTATTGTGAGGTAAGGGGTGTTTCACAGTGGCACAGATGTAGTTAGTTCAAGCAATTGCTGCTCCTTTGCTGATTTCTTTGATGCCTATGTAAAGTATTCTCCTCTGAGCCATTCATGATGCATCTTTATTTGGCAAAGTTGTATGGTATACAGCAAATAGCTATGATTGTCAAATATCTAATTCCAAGCAAGTATAAAGCTGTGTTTACATGACTAAAACACAGCCAATAGCTCGATTAGTAGCACTTCATTGGGTAAACCTGCCAACCTACAGTAAGTTGGCTCTGGAAAAATGTTGATTATAGTCACTGATTAAATTGAAGTAAATTCAGGAATTTGGTCTTGCATTATTGGTTACTAATCTCACATTAATAGTGAAACCCAACAATGCTACATGAACCAGCTTCTTGACACACAGCAGAAAGCAACATTATGAACACTCCTCCAAGGATATAAAATGCATTTTTAAAAAACATGCCTTTCAACCTTTTCCCTAGATTCTTTGCAATGTTTGCAACATCTTTTAAAATATAAATCCTAGCTATTTATCATGAAAAAATTGCTTTGGCAAATGACAAATAATTTGTTTCTTTGTTATCCAAGAGTGAATAAAAGTGAAATGATTTTATTTACTTATAAACTATGAGGTAAAATGGCAACCACAGTTTAGTACCTGCTTATGAAATTGTGAAAATAAAAAAAGTCTGCAGATGCTGGAAATCTGAAATAAACGAAAAATGCTGAAAAAAATACTCAGCAGGTCAGGCATCCTGAAACATTAACTGTTTCTCTTTCCACCGATGCTGTCTGATCTGCTGAGTATTTCCAGTATTTTCTGTTTTCATGTATGACATTGTTTTGGTATTCTGAATCAAACCATTCACGGTATTTCAAACACCAGTTACAGGAGTATTGCAAGAATACAAGTTGAACAATAGTTTCTGATTGAAGACCATTAACTGTAATAAAAATTTAGCTGGAAGTTATCAATTAGGGTTTGGGTGAAAGTTGCCTTGTGCTAACAGGACTACATGCTAAACATGTGATTACATGTATGTGTGAGCCTCCTCTGGTGGTTAAAAATATGCTAGTGATCTGGAAGAATCTGCCCTGCATAAAAACACTTAAATCAATTGCGGCTAAAATGTAAAAAGTATCCAGAAGGTTCAAATTATATTTTTGGTATCATTCACACCTGATTTTAATACTATACTGGATTTACAGACTGTGGGCATATTTTATACATTCCCACAGAGAGTCTTGCATGTGAGGAATGTACATTCAAAACTCACAGGCATCCGCCCCATGAGAGAAGATGATGGGGACTTTCTAATATTTTCCCTGAATGTATTCACGGCATTTAAAGCTCTCTGCTAGAAATAATTCTGTAAAATTTACACCTGCTACACCTTCCGATGCCAAAACTTCTTGTCTACAGCACTCTTGGCTCCTGCTGAATTCAGCAAACCCTCTTACCACTGACCAATAATCTTGATGAAGATGCCTAACTTTCTATATTCTCCAATGCATACTCTCTCATTTAGCATTGCTGCAGACTTTACATTCTCATCTTACACACACTGCAATTTGTTCACCCATGACATTAGTAGATTTCGGAATAGTTATGGACAATTCCACCTCCAAAGCAGGACAAGATAATGCACGACTGAAAAGCGCAGGAGCTAACCAGAGTGGTTGAGTGTGTTAACATATTCTAAACCATTGCAGAGGCTGTGACCCCAGAAGCATGTCTGGAAGCATTCAGGATTCTTGTATCTGTATACCCAATCCTCTTCACATCACACCTCTTCTGTTTTACAAACTGCAGATAGCACTTATCCTTTTCCCCCCATCAAAACACTGTAATCAGGCCACTCTTATCCTTGCATCTTTTTCATCATCAGTATATAAGAGCTGAAGTCAACAGGAACTGCAAGAAGGTAGTGGCAATCAAAATACGTTGCATGAAAGGCATACTAAACTAGCAAATCACAGCAGGCCATTGCATGCTTTGTACATGAAGTTGCCATTGCAAAATTGTGTTGTGTAAGAAGTGTGAACAGTGGACAGGTATTTCATGCTTTGCACACAAAGGCCACTCCTCCACTTACTTCAGCTTTATAGAGGTTTGGAGGAACCTGAGCAGGTTGTGAATTGTGAGAAAGGATTTATGGTGGAGAAGGACCAGAAGTGGAGGAAGTAGAAGCAGAGGGACATTAACTGGGCAGGGTCTTGCCTGCTTGGATCAGACGCAGAGTGGAGGTGGTCACATGCAACTTAATGGGAAAGTGTGATTGTGATAGTGGACCGTTGGGAGTCCACATCCAATGGTGATGTGGTAGGATTGCAATTCACCCAGGATACAGTAACGAGAGACTGAAGGAGACTTTCAGCAAGTGGAATACATAATTTAAAGAAAGCTATCTGCAGATGATTCAAAGCACTGGACTCCACCCATACTGACCTGATTAGGGAGGTCTCCGGTGCATTTTGCAGAAGGGGTGTGGCCAAATATGCATTGTATTCTGGTCACTATTGCACATATCCAGGCATTTTTATGTTCAAGTGCACCAAATACACAGTGGACTCAAAGCCGGTGTAATCTAGACACCACATAGTAAGTAGCCAATACCTTATGTGAATCGTTTCTGATGGAATTTGTCATGCAGTGCACAGAGATTTGGGTGTGTCTGACAAGATTTCTGCCCACCATTCCTCTCCCATCATTCCCAATCCATGATACTACACTTCAGTTAGCGTGTGGGGAACACCAGTCATGAATAACCTGTGGCCAGGACAGAGGTCAAGGAGAGCATAGATGCTAACTTGACAGAGGGCAAGGCTGTACGTGAATTCAGTCACCAAGGAGATGAAATCTCGGTGGGGAAGGTTACAGGAGAAGGCTGAAGGACTGACCACAATGAAATTGCCAGCTTGACGTGGGGCTTTGTGCAAAACATGTAATTGGAGGCCACCTGCATTTTCACATGTGTAGGTGCTACCATAATGGAATAGCAACTGTCATTGCTGTAGGCAATACAAGCAGAGCATTTGCAAGACAGTCCATGTTGAGAAAGTGTTAGTTTTAACTCCAGTTTGTATGCTGTATCAGACTTTGTGACATCAAGGTTTTCATTGTATGCAGTTGCATGCATTAGAATGATGAATTATGCAGCCAGTGTGTAGCCCATTTTTCCCAGTAGCCATCCTTTTGTTTTACATAGGGGCACAAGTGTAGTTGGCCCAATTGGCTGCCACAGAATGAAAAAATTGGCCTGTTGCCTGGAATCTGGGCTTTGATCTGTATAAGATAACACATCAGTTAGATGCTGAGGAAGTGAAATCCCATTTGGTTCTGCTGGAGGCCAGCGTTAATGGTACTGACAAAATTTTGTACCTGCTTTCAGTGGTCTGTGATCCTGCAAAGACAGGTGCTCACTTTCCAGTAATATCTTGCAATGTTAGCTGACTTTGAATAAGATGCCTTTACCAAATTTTCCATGGCAAATTGCCGAATCTTTTAAGCATCTCCAACTCCTGCTCAGATGGCACCAGGCACATTCAAGTTCATTACTGTATTTGCCTTAATGGTCATTGGCCATCAAGACAACTAGCCGCGTAATGGGCTTAGTCATAGAAGATGGAGGATAATTGCAGAGACGTGTTTCTCTGACTGGAGGCCTGTGACCAGTGGTGTTCTGCAAGGATCAGTGTTTACCCTCTGTTGTTTGTGATATATATAAATTAACTAGATGAAAATGCGGGTGGTCTGATTAGTAAATTTGCAGACGATACCAAAATGGATGGAATAGTGGAAAGTGATGAAGGTTATCAAAGGATGCAGCAGGGTATAGATCAGTTGGAAATTTGAGTGGAGAAATGGCAGGTGGATTTTAATCTGGACAAGTGTGAGATGTTGCATTTTGGGAGGTCCAATGCCAGAGGAAAATGTACAGTAAATAACAGGGCCCTCAGGAGCACTGATGTACAGAGGGATCGTGGGGTGCAAGTCCATAGCTCCCTAAAGTTAACGACACAAGCAGGTAGGGTGTTAAAGAAGGCATACGGCATACTTGCCTTCTTTGGTTGGGGTGTTGAGTATAAAAGTTGGGAAGTCATGTTGCTGCTGTATAAAGATCTTTTACAAAATCACAGTTAAAATTGTACTGTAAATACAGCCCATTTTATTTTCATAAACTGATGGGACTGTATGTGCATTTCTGTGTTTTACAGAAGTGTGTTGGTGTATACATTGTGTAGCTTTTTTCACAATATTACTGTACCAAAGTTCTTTTGAGTCTAATTTCTTTTGATTGGAATGACTGTTGAAGATTCCTCCGTACACATCTGCTTGCACCATTACCTGGCTGTGTGCTTGCCCGCTCAATCTTCCTCCTGTGCCTTCTCGTACTTCTGTCTTCTCTGTCCTACTCTCTCTTGTTCACGATTGCTCTCATGTTCCTATGTGTGCATATGCCTTGTAACAATTTGTTTTGGCTAATGACCATTATCTTCTTGCTTTGAATTGCCTTCAAATTCCTTATATCTTTATCTGATGGTGTATTCTGGTTAACAATAGGATCAGCAGAAACCAATGATCTGAACACGTGCTCAAAGGCCAGCATGGCAGCTGGGGCAGTTAAATTTGGTTATCTGAATAATCTGGAATAAAAAATAATCTCAGTAATGTTAACCATACAATCACCAGATTGTAGAGATCCTTCTGGCTCATAAATGTCCAATTAGGGAAAGAAATCTGCCACCCAGTCTGGCCTACATGTAACTCCAGATCCAAGCCAATGTGATTGATTCCTAACTGCTCTACAGGGCATGTTTAATGAGAATTGGGGGCGGGCAATAAAAGATGGTTTTGCTGGTGACATTCACTATCCTTGACTTAATAAAACAAAAGATACAGATTGCTTCATGTTATTGAAAAGCTACAGTTGTGCTTTTGACAGGAAGCATCTGTCAGAAGCACAGACTGTAGATTTTCAATAACATGAGGCAATAATCTTGACATTTATTTTCATTGAAATATTTAAGTAGTTCAACAATGCAAGGTTTACAGTCTTGGAATCAGATTGATTAGGCAGTAGCCTTGGTCTGCAGTTGCTGTGTAAACTCACACCACTTATGCAGTCAAACAATATAGAAATCTATTTATTGTATACTGGATGTCTATAAACAGAGGATTTTATTGAATTACTCAATTGTCTTGCATTATTATTTCTGTGCTTTTGAATAGGTATCTCAGAGCCATGTATCTTGGAATTCAAAGCCGCTGGCACAGAGAACATGAGCGCCGGCACTTCTACTGGAGGATGATGTTTGAGAGTGCTGATATAAATATGCTACGCCTGCTGGAGACCTTCCTTAAAAGTGCACCTCAGCTTGTACTGCAACTAAGTATCATGGTGCAGAGAAACCATATTGGGAGCTTGCAAGGTAAGACTCAATAATAATTGTTGCAATATAAAGCAGTGAAAAGAACCCATCATTTAGGAGTTGAAAAAGACTCCACTTTTGCCTCCTGTGTCCTACTTTCTCACCTCATTATAGAATCCCATCTCTTTAGCACTTAATTATCTCTTTAACTCATTGGTGCTTTTACTTCCCTGCTCTGTTTTTCTTTATCTTCACAATTGTCCCTTGGGTTGCAGTGTAATGTAACAAGAAAATTTACAGGTTTTACAGATTGTAAGATATAAGATAAGATATCTTTATTAGTCACTTGTACATTGAAACACACAGTGAAATACATCTTTTCTGTTGAGTGTTTTGGGCAGCCAGCAAGTGTTGCCACGCTTCCAGTGCCAACATAGCACACCCACAACTTCCTAACCCATACACCTTTGGAACGTGGGAGGAAACTGGAGCATCCGGGGGAAATCCATGCAGACATGGGGAGAATATACAAACTCCTTAGAGACAGTGGCCGGAGTTGAGCCTGGGTCGCTGGCGCTGGAAAAACATTATGCTAACCGCTACACTACCTGCTATTTGGGGGGAAGAGGATGGCTTTGGGGGCTCCACAACACAAACAATGATAAGCATGCCTCTCACATACCTGATACAAACATACTGCTGGATGAACCTGTGGAATTCAGAGGAGGTAGTGTGGCCACTACTCAATTGGATTGTCAGTGGGGCTCAAGCAATACACCTTTTTGCTTCTGAAGTGAATGCTATGACTAAATCAAATTTTCTCCCTTTCCCAGATAACGTTCAATAATCTTGCTATCCTTTGTATGAAAGTTGAACATGATATTCTATCTTAATCTTTAAAAAAAATCTTTCAGTCAGAAGGCCTGAATGGTCTTTCTCTTACTTCCAAAATGATCTATCAAAATATCTAGGTTTTATGTGAATACAATAAGTTTGTCTATTGTACCCATTTTTAGCATTAAAATATTGATTTAAAATTGATTATAGTATGTAGTTACTGTAATAATTAGTGGAACAAATGGTTACCACAGTAGCGAAAGCTAGGGGAGTGTATCAAGAACACATTGATGCCATTTTATATTTTGTCTTGTTACTTTAAATTTGAATTTGGTTAATTAAATGAAATACAGAGTTTCTATTCAGTGGAGAAATCCTGAAGCCATCAGATTGGTGAATTAGTTGTGTTTTCAACAATGTAATTTTAGGGCAGAACTTCCTGTTCTTGCCTGCATTGGCCTATTTATGACTTGAGACCCATACACATCGGTTGATTTTTAAGTGTTCTATGAAACAGGCTAGCAAGCCACTCAGTTATATCAAACTGCTACACAAATATTACAGTGCTCAAACCTGATGGACCATTCATCATCAGCTTCAGATACAACACGAGTGCACTCAGCCCAAGTAACTCAATGAAGCCCACCTTGCTAGCATCTGGGACCTTTTGCCAACATTGAGAGAAGTGACATACAGATTAGCCAAGCAACAATCTGGTTTGGGTATGCTCAGAGAATCATGGCTATCAGGCAAATTCACCATTCCTGGAATTGTCCTGACTTGCCAACTGAAGATACCCAGCTGAGCTGGATGGCAGCACAATGGGATACAATCAAAAGTAGAGTGGCCCTGAAAATCTTCTCCATTGACCAGACCCCATGAAGTCTCATGATGTCAAATGAGTCATGGGTGAGAAAGGCTCCTTCCGATTAACAACGATTCAACTTCATCAACTGATCAATCAGTGACAGTCTTTGTGAATATCACTGGAAGAAGCACCATGGACCTTGGCTTGACGATTGTCAATCCAAAGAATGACTTAGTAACACCACCATATTGACTGAGGAAAAATTCAAAAGCCAACAACTTTATTAAAAAAGTAGCAGATTCAAAGAAAGATGAGTAGTTCATGAGCAACAATCAGTATCTCCATTAAATGTGCTCATTGGCTGAAATAATGTAATTAAATATGAAACCAATGAAAAATTGCTAGATTTGTGGGGGTGGGCTGGAAGACAGGCTGTGCTTAACATCAAAGCTGATCCTTGGTCCAAACATTTCATATCAATGTGGCTCTCCTCAAAATAAGGCAGCATTTGACTGAGTAAAGCATCAAGGAACACAGTATAATTGTAAATCAGTGTTTATTGGAAAATATTCTCACCACTGATTAGAGACTTACCCAGCAAACACAAAGATCATCATGGTGTTTAGAAGACAAACTATCTCAGCCTTGAGATGTAACCAGAAGAGTTCCTTACAACATTGACCTCAGACAATCTTCAGTAATTTCACCATTGACCATCTTGCCGTTTTTAGCACTTGCACCATGTCAAAAGGCACAGCAGCAACTTGCTTGGAATTCTTCAACTTCCACTCCCAAATCCATGATTTCTATCAGTTTGAAGGATATGATTTCTATGCATGAAAATACCAAATGTAAATTCTCCAGGTTGCATATGAATCTGTCTTGAAAATATATAATAGTTATTTCACTGCTGGGTCATAATCCTAGAACTTGCTGTGTAACAGCAGTATGGGACTACCTTCAACATACAGTGTACATTGGAATGGTTCACAAATGTGATTCATTACCATTCACTCCCAGAGCAATTGGATGGGCAATAAATCCTGATCTGGCCAGCAATATCAACCTGTTTAAGTAACACCTTCATTACCACTTCTTTTGTAAACACTACCGTTTACACCTGAGTTTTCATTGCTTTGCACTATGATATTGTTTTAATGGTCATGAATTAGTGTTGAGGTAGATTCATTTTCAAGAAGCTTCATTTGCTTTCTCACCACCTCAATGGAAAGAATCTCTATAGCCCCCCTGGAGATGATTTCATTAATAAACTGTACCACAGTCATTCCATTAGCCTCCTGACAAAATTAACAAATATATTTTGATTCCTTATAAAATTATGATTCAGCTGTATCTGAAATATTGTAATTTTAAAAACAAAATGTTCTGGAAGCACTCAGCAGGTCAGGCAGCATCTGTGGAATGAGTAAAGAACACTTCAGGTCAATAACCTTTGTTAGGACTGGTAATTGTTAGAGATTATGATGGGGAGAAAATAAAAGAGAAAATATTTAATTTGGTGGAAGACTGGACAGATTCATGAGGTGAAAGTGAAAATAATTGATTAAAAGAAAGCAATAGATCAGACTGGAGGAGATGTAATGACAGAATAATTATTTGAAATTACTGAAAGAATGTGAAGTGAATGCTGAAAATTTAAAATAAAAATGCCAAAATGATATAAAATGCCTCGTTTGAAAATGAGATGCTGTTCCTTGAGCTTCACTAAAACAGCAGGAGGTTACAAACAGAGAACAAATTGGGAGTGAGTCAGAGAATGAAAACAATAAGGTCACTCTAACCTCAGTCATACTTGTGGACTGAATTATGTTGAACACAATGCTCACCCAATATGATTTTGGTATCCCCAGTGCAGAGGAGACTCGATTGTGGACATTGAGAAGGGAGGTGGTAAAAGGATAGAATTATTTTATATGATGGAAAGCTACTATGTGAAGGGCCACAGATGGTGGTGGAGATTCGTGTGAATCGGGGCATCCAGAAAAGAACAGTCCCCTTGGAAAGCTGCAAGGATGGAAGATTACTTCCTTATTCTGCATCTTAAAACTCAGTTTATCTCTGACTATTCCCAATTCTGAAAGGTCATTGATCTGATACATTAACTCTATTGTTCTCTCTCCACAGATGCTACCTGACCTGCTGGTATATTTTTGCATTTTCTGTTTTTTTCTTGGATTTCCCTTATCTATAGTATTTTGCTTCTGAAATCCTGTCTGTCATTTTATTCACTTCATGGTGAAATGCATATGACAGATGCAGATTTACCAACATGATACGAGGGATATGGGGTCTGATTGAAAAGGAAAATTGGAAGCAATTAGAGCGCTGTGAAGATTAAGGAAAGAATTCAAAATGATGAAAAGAGTAGACAGGATAAGTATAGGTTATGTGTACGTCAAATTTAATTGCTGCCTAATCAATAGGTAGCAGATTAGCACCTACAGAATAGAAAAGAGCATTATCAAAATATATGAAACTAGGACTGCAAAATTAACTATGAAAGGACCTTAATTTTGTGGCACCCTTTAAAAGTGCACCCTGACCTGAATGTTTTGTTACCATTTTTAAAAGAACTTTCACAGCATATCAAAGTTGCAACCCAATTCAATTAATAAAACTCCATTTGAGTTGGGAAGTTTCCTAATTCAACAATGCACTGTAAGATTTTGGCACACAGTTGATCAATCTTTGCACTAAAAATAGATAACAAAATGTTGGTTAAATGAACCATTTTAAGACTCAGCAGTGATGCTAATATCAGCTCTCTTTTTGCACTAAATTGTACTATGAGAGAAATTATCTGTGGTTATAGGACATGCATATATAGTTCCAGTCATGTTCTTCAAGTGTATGAACAATGGGAGAAGGCAATAACTTGCACTTGCATTGCATGGAATTGCTGACATTAGGATGTCACAAACATTGTGACATCCTAATGTGAGTCACAAACTCACAATGTAAGTCACAAACATTGAATTACTTTTGAAGTATGGTTACAATGGTTATTTAGACAAATATAGTAGACAAACTGCATGCAATTATGTCTTACAAACAGCAAATTTTAAGAAAACGAACATGTCTGAATGAGCTTATCAAATAAGTTATGGGAATGTAGTTAAGGAAGTTTATATATTGATCCTGTCCATGATTAACTGGTAATTAAAACACCTTGTTTTAAGGATTTGACAAAAAAGCAGCTTTGAAAGAAATCTAATTTTCAAGGTGGGAGTACCAGTATCTGAAGATGCTTGGTAAGCCAAGCCTGGGTTCACTGAAGAGAAATACCAGTTGATGTTGCTTTGGACATCATGCAAACTTACTGTGTTGACTGGCAAAGATGGCAGGAGATGCTGGGGTTCCCTGACATTTTCCTGGAGGAGGTGACGTTGGCTGGCAGGGCCAGTTATGAGATTCTATCACTTAAATGAGTGGAAAAGATTCCAGTTTTCTCTTGAAGAAAGCTTGGCCAAAAACAGTCCAAGCAGTAAGCAATCAACACATCACCCAGAGGACTAATCTGCAGCATGGAGATATCTGGTAAACTCTCAATCAAAAGTGGGGAGGAGAGCTCCTTTCTCACTCATTGTCTGGAATGCACCTGCTCAGTTTCCCTCCACACTTTTACCATTCACACTAGTCCCTCTTCCTGCCACCCAGATGCTTCCAACAGCTACAATCTCACTCCCAACATTTAATCCCCCCTGCTCCCCATACACATTGCTGATACTCGTGCAGTCCTATTCTCAGCTGCTTTCAGTTGCTCAGCCCACACCTCCATTTGTCCATTCAAGCTACACACATCACACTCATGATGTTATCACTCGTTGTACCATCTTATCCTTTCCCTTGTCACCTGATACACTACATCCAGAGCAGCCACACATTATTTGCCCTCTAGCCACTCATGCAGGAAAAGAGCACAAAATAGAAGGAAAGGTCTATTCCATATGTAACCCTTACCCTGGCACAGGAGGATGCACTGGATATTGGTGGGGCTTACAACTTTGAGGAATGGTCATCATGCACAACAGAGGCTCCAGGCATGACTTAGAACCAACCAGCTACTGTTGAAACATTTGTTTTCTTATGTAAACAAAGCTGACTATCATAAGTTCTCTCAAACTGCAGATAAGATAATTTGTCATCTATTTCTATGGTATTAGTTGAAGGAACTCCCACCATTTTTGTTATCAGAGTCATTCTGTTTAATGCATTGATCTTTATGAAAGATGTACAAAGGCAAAATACTGTGGATTCTAGAAATCAAAAATAACATGCTGCAAATATTCAACAGATCAGTTAGTAGCTGAAGTGGAAGAAAGAAGATTAATATCTCAGGTCAACATTCTGTTAATAGGTGATGGACCTGAAGTGTTCATTTAATTTCCTTCTCCACAAATGAAATCTGACCTGCAATCTGTTTTATCTTAGGAAGAATGTATTACCCTTGGAAGGTATACAGTGCAAGTTCTCCACAATTTTAACAGTTTTCAAAAGTTGATTATGAAGTAAAAACAGAAAATGCTGGAAATATGTAACAGGTCAGAAAGCATCTGTAGGAAGCGAAACAGAGTTAATGGGTCAAAGTCCTTTTGCCAGAACAATTCTGATGAGTCTTCAATCTGAAGCGTTAACTCTGTTTATGCAGACTGACATGCTGAGTATTTCCAACATTTACTATTCCTATTTCAGGTTTCCAGCAACTGTTTTTTTTCACTTGTTAATTATGAAGAATGTTTGCAAAACTGATTACTTTGTCAAGTTAAAAAAGACAGAAGAGTGAGCTAACAAGGGCAATTAAAATAATTAATTGTGGATAATGGTAAGGGAATCCAAAAAATGTCATGATTTGAGAGTTAAACCATTTAGGAGGGCGATCAGGAGGATGTTCTGCATATAACGGATAAGAGGGATCCCTAGTAGACAAGTGATGCTGGATTGAATGAATTTTCAAAATAGATCTTTGTTAAGTGTATCAAGGGATATGAAGCAAAGACATGTAAAAGGAGTTGAAGTACAGGTCAGCTGCAAAATAACAAAGACAGTAAAACTGCAGATAACTACCAATCTGAAATAAAAGCTGGAAATGCTTAGGAAGTGAGGTATCATTTGTGGAAAGAGAAACAGAGTTAACATTTCAGGTCTGAGACACTTCTTTAAGATGACGTGTCTTAGACCTGAAACATTAAC
>JARFYF010000036.1:25997987-26010863 GCA_030265395.1 Rhina ancylostomus
ATCACAAAGAGTAAGGGTCCCAGAACAGATCCCTGAGGTACACCACTGGTCACTGACCTCCATGCAGAATATGACCCGTCAACAACAGCTCTTTGCCTTCTGCATGCCAGCCAGTTCTGGATCCACAAAGCAATGTCCCCTTGGATCCCATGCCTCCTTACTTTTTCAATAAACCTTGCATGGGGTACCTTATCAAATGCCTTACTGAAATCCATATGCATTACATGTGTAAAGAATAGGTGCAATTTTCCTCCAGGTGACGGAGGTGATGCAGAGTAGTTGTGTATTTAGATATTGGAGTATGAACAAAGGACTTTTTTGTACAATAGCCCTCAGCTTGATGGCATTCTGAAGATTTGCTGTTGTGAATGAAGACAAGTGCCTAAACACTAATCTTTTTCTCAGCTTGACTCATATCAGTAACCTCTATTCACAGTGACAATACTGCACCTTTATGAAAGCTTTGGCCTTTGTAAGGCTACAGCAAATGTTCTTCCCACTAGTTGAATCTGATAGGTGCAAGCATCATTTCCTACCCTCGGTATAAAATTTGTGTATTACTGTAGAAAGGATGGAATACAAAGAGAAAGGAAACTGCAGATTCTGGAATCTAGAACAAAAAGCAGAACACTTGAAGAACTCAGTGGGTCAAACAACATCTGTGGAGGTAAAAGATTTATGTTGACATTTTGAGTCAAGAATTTGTGTCCTAATGTTGGGTCTCAACCTGTAGTGTCAGCTTGAACATTTTGCCTCCACACACGCTGCTTGACTGAAAAGGATGGAACATGTTTCCCCTGATATTATATTGCTGAAAAAAAGGTCAATTTTGCTCTAAGCCGTGGGTGAGGGGAAAATGTCTCCCAGGTGTTATAGATGGCTTAGATGACATCTAGGAAACAGAGCAGAACACAAGTAAAATTAATGGACCTCGAAGGTGAATTTTGATGATTCCAAGAAGCAGGAGTACAGTTGAGGAAGGAAAGTTGTAATGCTGGAATATGTTCAATACACTCGTTACAACCCAACAGCTTTTTACCACACTCTCACCTGGTTACCCAAACTCATGGGTGGGCAGGAAACATATTGTTATCATACTACAGAAAAATATATGAGCCAAGCATCCAAAATGTGGTGGTTCTTGTAGTGGAAAAACAATTCTGCATCACCAAAGCAAGAACAGCTAGTCTGAAGCAGGTACATGAAGGACATCTATGTGTTTCTTGTATCAAGCAAATTGCCAGATGTTTTGACTGGTGGCCTGAAACATGCAGTTGGAAAACATTATGAAGAAACATAATCAATGTTGGGAGCATCAACAAGAGTCCATCAATTACTACTCTCAACCCATCGGGCCAAATAGAGCAAATTATGGTCAAGAATGCATTTGCAGGGGCATATATGGAAAAATTAATTATGATTATTGTAGGAACACATTCCAAGGAAATGGCTATAGCTCAAGCAACAATTTCAAAGTTGAAAATGATTTTTGTTGCACCCAGATGTTCAGAGTTACTTGTGATGGGAAATGGAAGTAACTTTACCAGTGCTGAACTTGCCTCAAGCTTAGTAAGGAAAGGACAGGAGCAGCAGCAAACATAAGTAAAATTGAAGTGCCAACCTGGTGAAGCCATAGCATGTGACTATCAGGATGTTAAGAACAGAAGTAAACTGAACTGAGCTCTGCCATCCTGCCACACCATGCCATCAATGATAGACAATTAACAGGAGCAGGACTTATCCTCGTTACATAGTGGAGCCCAACATGCAAGTGCAAAAGGCAAGACTGAAAAACTTCCAAGCATCTTCTGCCAGATACAGCAAGTGGATGGTTTATCATGTTTACTTCTCGAGGATCACACCATGACTGATACTAATTTAGTTCAATCCATGTACATGGGATACCACAAAGTCTGTGGACCCCAACAATGGAGTCAACCCCAATGATAGCTGCAGTACTCCAGAACTAGCTGAACCTTTCCAGGCTAGCTATAACACTGGCATTTAGCTTACAGAATGGAAAATGGTCCACATGTCTCCAGGCCACAGGATGAATATAATCTATTCAAATGTTTTCCAATTAGTGTTTTCTTAACCATCAGCAAGTGACAATGCTGCAGTGCAATCTCGCCCCACCTACTTACCAATAAACTGGCCACTGATGCTAAATTTGAGAACCTCCAGCTTCAGTACAAACATAGACAAAAGCAGCAAGGTGAGAGAGTCTGCCTTTGATACCAGGAGAACATACACCTAAGTGTAGAATCAAGAAGCTCCAGTAAAATTGAAATCAATGGGAATCAAGGGGTGAGAAAATTCTACCCTGGTTTGATTCATACCTCACACCAAGGAAAATGGTCAGGGTTATTGGAAGCCAATCATCACACATTGCTGCAGGAGTTCCTACTTTCTGGATCCAACAATCTTCGGATAAGTCATCAATGCCCATCCTGCCATGATAAAAGACAGAAGTGAGAATGTTCACCAAGAACTTCACAGTGTGCAGTTCCATTTGCAACTACAGATAATAAAGCAAGCAGCAAGATCTGGATATCATTCAGGCTTGGACTATAACATGTGCACCAGGAAATGACCATCCCCACTAAAATAAAGTCTAGTCATATTCCCTTTATTGTGACTTGCCTATAGCAAGAATCTCCTACCTAATAGCACTTCACCACAGAGACTGTAGCAAGTCAAGAAAGTGGCTCACCATGGAAATAGTACATATGGAGGTCATTCAGCCAATCTATATCACTACATTTCCAGAGCAATAGGTATTGGCAAGAGATACTGGCCTTGAGAGCAAAGCCCACATCTTATGAATAAAAGAATTTATCTAGCTCATAGAAGACGAATCATTCAATCGTCTAAAACATTATTTGGTATTAATTTCAAAGTGCATTAAGTGGATCTCACCACAGTCAGAATCACTTAAATTCAATTAAAGAACATTGGCAGTTTGTCTTTTTGGGAGTGAATATGTATTTAATACCTGCTGATTTGCCAGAGAAACAATGAAAGATGAAACATAATTTATCATTCTAAAAGCTCTGGGTATATGTGCACAGCTGAATTCTAATAAATGCACAATTATTTCATGCTTAAAGTCATATTTCTACAATTTGCAGTTAAAATGGTCCAATATTGAAAGTCTTTCTACCATTGTTAATTCAATTCTTCATTTAGTTTTCTGTACTGGACAACAATTATAATTAAAAGTAATACTATGTTATTTGTTTATATATTATATTTATAAGTCAGGCACTGGATTAACTGTTTAGAAACAAAAAGGCTATTATCAGATAGCACTACAGTAGTGGTATTAATGAGAGATATTTGGGGGGTAAATTATAATTGTGTACCCAATGTATCCAACACACAACCAGCTGAGAGTCAGATAGCCATATATTTCCAAGGCAAATCATCATCCTGGTGCCTGTTTGTGTGACTGTCCTAAGTGATCACCATCAGAATGTAGAGCAGCCAGTTAATTATTAAGTGTTTGATACCGATTTCAAGTCATTGTTGCTATTTTGCAATTCCACACTGCTGCAATACTTAGTCTTAACTTAGCACAACTGAATCTGATGTTAAAAACTGAAAGGATCAGCCACTCCAGCCATTCCTTCTCACCCTACCAGTACTGTTTACAATGCTTACAGCTTAATTATTGGATTATTTTTTTCCACTCAGACAAGATCTACAAGCTATACTTTCTCCACGCTTTTTGATAAGTCATCTGAGTCAGGGACATATCAGCCTTCAGCCTCATTAGTTTGCCTAATACTAATTGCCTCTATAATACTAATTGCCTCTAATATATTGCCTCTAGTATAGACAAGTACAGTCTTTAACAATCAATATCTGATCTCTGAAGTTCTCTAATTCTGTTTCCTTAACTTTCTGCCTTCCTTAAAACCTACCTCCTTGATCAAGCTTCTGGTAATTCATGATAATATCTCGTTAAGTGATTCAATGTTAATTTTTGTTTTGGGACAATGTAAATGCCAGTTGTTCAACTTGTACCACCCTCTCTGTTAGAAACGAGTGAAATGTACCATTGAATATCCTGCAATATGCTTTTAACAATATGATGTCAACTTTGAATGGCTGCCAGTCAGTGAAAGCTTTGAATTGTGGATGAGGCCTTATAAAAGGTACCAACTGTGTGACAGAAACATAAGAAATAGAAGCAGCAGACCATTTGGTCCCTTGTGCCTGTTTCACTGTTAGTGAAAGTGAGATAAACGGCTTTAAGGACTGGACATCAGCTAATCAAGATGGTTGATTGATTGTGGTACTGGTGTACTGAACTGAAGTGTATGTACATTGTGTAGTTCATCTGAAGAATCCATTCACTCCCCTTGACAACTCAAGTCAAATCTTAAATGTCTTCCTGCTCTACATGTACATTCTTGTCACTGTACACTGACACTTATCCAAGCAGCTACTTTTTCCCAATACCTCCTGACTGTATGTCCAGCATGAATTCTGTCCCCCACTAAGTAGAAAATGAATGCCTTGCTTTCTTTTTATATATTGCACAAGTGTCTCCATGCATTGTCAGAAATTCTTAGTGCTCTCACATATTCAATCATCTTTTAATATTTTCCAGCACAGATTCAGTTCATAAATGACTCCCACCACTCCCTGAAGTGCAGAGTTTACAACCATCTGGGAAAGGAAATTTCTCCTTATTTCAGAAGTAAATGCCTGACCCTTATCCTGGAACCATGTCCCCAACTCCTGAGGAAATAACAGCTAGAGAGAATAGACCCTCAAAATCCATCCTCTATATAGTATAAAGAGCAATATTCCTCTCAGGTAAGATTTACAAGCTATACATCCTCCATGTATATTGCTTGACATTTTATTTTGGAAACCAGTTTTATTAGCCAACTTCAAAGTGTCTATTCTAGATCTCATGGTCTGTAAATATTAATTGAATGGTATACTGTAAATCAACAGCAGCATTTAATTCAGAATCAAGAAGTAGTCATAAGAATTTCCTGTCATACATCATCACACTTAGATCTGGCTGTAATGAGGTTGTGCCTTCAAAGAAACCAACAAGATGAAAGAATTTCTTTATACTCTGATGGATTCTAAAGAGTATTCTAAAGAGAATTTGAAGCTGATAACATCCACATGCCATTTATCAGAATTTTATTTCATTCCAAAATCCTGGTTTGATCCATAGATTTTAGTGAATTATATGTAATAATCTCAGTTGCTTTTGGCAAAAAAAAATTGCCTGTTCTTGCCCAGCAACCTCATGACATACATTCCTGCAGAACGCACTGCAGGGCACACAGGAAAAATCCTATAATGTTGTCCTTCTACCTCCTGGCAATTGTAACACTTCACTTATTTGCTAAAATCAGTTCTTCTGCTTCTTGTGTAGATCCACCAAAGTCATCAATACTTCGAGCAGCAGACACAATGGCATAGGTTCCTCAGGAAGTCAGAAAGACTCCTAGGGCTGTAAGGTTGATGCTGTTGCTCTGCCCCATTAAAATTAGTTCAGCACAAGTTAGTAGTTAATCTGAGACCTCCTTTATTGCATGCAATGAACCTTTTATTTATTAGCTTCTGGGAAACTGCATGTTATGGCTTATGAAACATAAAGGGTGAATCATTCATGGACTGTAGGGCTTAAAGAAAAGATGGAAACACTACCTTCAAGAAATTGCAATGTTGGATGGGCCTTGTAGTGGAGCCTCAACAACTCTTTCAGCCCTGGCCCACAGCTACAAACTTAAATCACAAAAATGGGCCACCAGGAGTTGTGGCAGGAATGGATGCAAAGGGTTGGGTTCACTGATAGCTGAAGGCCCAAGTGGGGTTGTGCTGAAATCTTGGCAAGAGGAGAAAAGGATTATGCCTAGAGCTGTTGGTAGTGTTTGTGAAAAGGTTTAGAAATTTGCCTTGTGTCTTGGGTAGGAAGTATTGAGAAAAGGATTGGAGCCTTGTTTTGAGGAAAGGGGGCCCAGCACTGTGGCTGATGGTCAACCAAGGATAGGGTAGGTAGATTCATGTTCATGGCAAGGATCACAGCCAGCAATGAAGTAGCAGAGAAGGATGTTTTTGGAGATCAAGGGGTTATTGGGGGATTTTGTATTGGTGGCTTTGGGTGAGTCAGTGGATTGGGGCAATCTGGGATCAATGACATCGATGCATCATTAACGAGGTGGTAAAAGATTGGTGCAATGCTAGGTGCCAAGTCAACACAAGGAAAGTAAGGAACCTACCCAGCAGCAATCCTAGCACATTAACATGATGGGAACAGCTCAAGGTCTCAGAAATCAGATCCAGAGCACAGGTTGTAAATAGTATCACAAAATGGTCTGGAAAAAAATGTTAATCATTTCAGTTTCTAGGCCCAAAGGTCTTCAAATCTGCTGAGGATGTTCTGCTGGAGTTCCAGTGAAAAATCAGAGATTACCACACACAATTTAGCCCTAAACTTGCAAAAGGAAATATAATGTCATGCTATTTACCTCATGAAGATGCAACTAAATGAAAATCCAACAAAGAATGTAATTGAAATATAGGAATAAGAGCTATGTGGTTTAACATCCTCTTGACATTAATTTGCATCCACTTTTTACATTCAGAGTGCTTTGGCTACATATTGACAATTATTATTTTCTAATTCTGATTAAAAATAATGTTCAGACAGACAATGAGAAAATTGTCATACTGATCCGTGTTAATGGGCTTCCTGCTCAACTGAACTGTGGCCAAAATCACTGTAGCAAAGTACAAACTAGAACAGATTCGGCTGAATCAAGCTGAATCCAGACCATTACCAGGACTCACTAACTGTGGTGGCTGTCCATGTGGTCTTACAGATGTAGAGGGTCAATTAAGTTGTTACTCTGCACAGAGAATTGTCATGCAAAGCAGAAGAGGCTCTGAGAGGTAAGTAGGCCTCAGTGAGTACACCCCTCAGGCAGTTCCTGGAATGCCCCGAAGGCCTTTGACAGCTCACCACTATCAATAGTTTTTAAATTCTTTTTAAGTGTCATTGATGGAGACATTTCTAAACCACTCAGTCTTAAATACTCAAAAAACTGATGTTAAAAAATTAAAAATAAATTTAATGCACAAAATACTGGCAGATAATTAAAATTGTTAAGATAAAGTAAAATAATTTGTATATCTGCACTTGCATCTTTCCACATTGTTTACAACCTCATTTAAACATATGGGGCCACTATTTCTGTGCCAGACATGACTAGCAAACAGCTGAGAGGCTGGATGGCAACTGCATCCATCCACACTCTCCAACATGTCAGTGCTCTGACAAGGGTCTCACCATTGAGTCCAATGGAGCGGGAGATCAAATGCCTTCTGTATCTGACTGAACATGCTCAGAAATCCAAGACCAGCTGACCTGCGAGTGGTGACCTCTGGGAATTCCTTACAGAAGCCGCCAACCATCAGTTAGCTTGATTCAGCCAAATGTCTTTGCTGCTGGGGGATTTTGGTGTTAAAACTTCTCCAAGGGATTTGGTTCTTTGATAACCATCTCTATAAGTAGGAAAATAACAATGAATATTTTAGACAGTAAATTTATTTTAATTTTAATATGAACATATGTGTTGCCTGTTCATAGATAAAAGTCACTGCCCAAGCATCTAGTGAATTGCCAGGAAGTATATTATCCTAAATACAACAGCATGCTTCCAGGAGCAGAGAATCACCATGTAAATATTTCAAAGAGAAACTGACATACTGATAAAGTGCTTCGTAACATCTGATCCGTAATCAATTTTTACTATGATATGAGTCGAATACCTACAAAATCTGTTTCATGTATAAAGAGGTTGATACAGCATGTGCCACATGTCATGTGTCACCTTTCAAATGAGATCCTTCAGTCACTGAAAAAGAAATGCCTATATTTCTGTGCAATCTTTTGCGTCACTTTCAGAACATTGGAAAATTCTTTGCAGCCAATGAACTACATTTGAAAATGTAGTGATCATTGTAAAGTAAGATTTTGCACAATCCCACAAGCACAGTTACCTGACCATTTTGTTTGGTGACGTAATTGAAAATGTCCAGGTCACTGGGTTTACCTTCTCTCTTCCAGTGGAGAGCATTCTGACTGGTTGCTTCACAGCCTGGTATGGAGGCTCCAATGCACAGGATTGAAAGAGGCTGCAGAGGGTTGTAGATTCAGCCGGCTCCATCACGGGCACAACCCTCCCCACCATAGAGGATATCTTCAAGAGGCGGTGACTCAAGAAGGCGGCGACCCAAGAAGGCGGCATCCATCATTAAAGGCCCTCACCATCTGGGTACTGCCTTCTTCTTGTTACTACCATCAGGGAGAAGGAACAGGAGCCTGAAGACCCACATTCAATGATTCAGGAGCAGCATCTTCCCCTCCGTCATCAGATTTCTGAATGGTCCATGAAAACTACCTCATTATTCCTTTTCTTTTTACACTATTTATTTTTGTAATTTATTGTAATTTTATGTCTTTGCATTGTACTGCTGCCACAAAACAACAGATTTTGCATCTTATATGACAGTGATAATAAACCTGATTCTGATTCTTCTTCCAAGTAATGCTGTGGGAATTTTAACCTCCACCTAAGAGGTCAGGAGGGGCTGTGGTTTATTGTCACATATGAAGGACTGCACCGCTGATATTGTTTTACCCTGCACCAGATTTTCCTACTCATTCTCCTGGAGTAGGACTTGATTCCACAACCTTATGTAGATACAAGTTTACTATCAACCAGACCACCTTGAATTGCAAGTGGAGCTTATGCTGAAACAGTTTATCTGTCATACTTTGTCTCAATAAATCTTTACTAGAAAGTCCTTAAATAAAAAAAAATCTGAAATGAAAGCCTGATACATACTACAGTTCTGTTAACCTTGACAGAACCTGACCTTTCCACAAGAAGAGCAGCCAATGAGCAGCAACATCAGAGGAATGTGCAACAGTGCTTGCCCTCTAACTGATGTCATGTTATGCCTGAGGATTACTTTAAAGGTCCCACAGCAGGTTAGCAGATAGACATCATAAAATGCTCCAGAATGTGCATGTATAATACAGTATCACAAATACGCAAATAGTAACTAATAAAAAAATCGCACACAATGAAAATCTTTCTAGTATGAAAACAAAACCTGCTGCATATACTCAGCAGTTTAGTTGTTTCTACAGGGATAGAGATAGAGTTAAAGTTTCAGATCAAAGGCACCATCAGTCAATTTTAACACCACTCCCTCTAGATTATGTATGATTCATTGATATAAACAATGAACTGAATATTTTGGGACTCCACTGCTCAGTTTCAATTGCTCTGAAATCATCCCTCAAGTCCTGGTCTTTGTTTTCTACTTTCCTAATTACAAACAGTGAGCATACTTCAAAACTATACCATTGGGTACACAATGCTTTGGGATATTATGAGACCACAAGACTCATCATTTAAGTATAATTTTCACTTTAAAAAATAGTCTAATTTACGACCCTTCCCTTCCAGACATGGATATGTAATGCATTGAATAGCTAATCCAATTAGCCCTGTTACTATGGCAATAAGATCATCAGAAAATACAATCAGGAGTGGGTCACCCAATATGATCATGGTTGATCTACCCCAAATCTCATCCCATCTTTTGTGCTAGTTCTTCATTGCCCTCAATTCACCAATATTTCAAAAATTTATCTACCTCCTCTTTAAGTTCTTTCAATGATCTAGCCTCCACAACCCTTAAGGGTAGAGAATTTCAGAGTTTCTTTATGCTCTGCAAGAAGAAATTCCTATGAACCACAGCTTTAAATGACCACAGCCTTAATCTATTAACTACATCCCCTCATTTGAGATTCTTCCACTAGTGTAAACATCTCAACACTTACCTTGTCATACCCCTTTGGGATCTTATATGTTTCAATAAGATCACCTTCGTTCTTCGAAACTTCAAAGAATACAGATTCATTGATGTTACTTCATTATCCTTTCACAGAATTTCCTGTCAGACATTATTTCTAATACAAGTTAGGCATCTGTAACACAAACAGCAGAATAAAAAGTGCCCAGTTAGATTAGTGCAACCTGTATTACACCTCAAAACTGAGGAAGAATAATAAATGGGAAAAATGTAGCAAGCAACATCTGATGCTAGGTCTACTATTAGGATGTCACATATCCAACCATGCCATGTAGCAGGCTGGATGGCATGTGGATGCCATCCAGCCTGCTACATGTTACATCCAGCAACATGTAGCAGGCTGGATGGCATCTTCATAAACGGGTTTATGAGCACACATTTATGTATGTATGTAGAGAGGGTATTTATGTATATTAAGTATGTAGAGAGGGTAGATCGAGCCATCCGTCAGTCTGCAATATCTATCTGGATCTACGTACTTCAGCTGACACCTTTTCTCAATCCTGCATGAGTTAAACACAAGGAAGGAACCTTACCCTCCAACCTCCAAAACTAGCCATTTAAAGGGACAGTCAAGCACAGACTTATTAGTTGCTGGTTCATTTCTTCTGTCTGTCGTTAAAATTCTACAAGTGTTTGATGCTTTCCACATTTGTCTCAAGTTTCAAATGTCTACTGAAAGAAGAGTAACAAGAATTGAAGGACTACAGCAAGGCTTCTTGAGAGAAAGGGGAAATTGTGTTAGTGAGTGTTATGCTCTGTTTTTGGATGATGTGATGCTTAAGGTTGAATTACTGGCTGTTTGTGAAAGCAGTAAGATACTGGTGTGAGATTTGCAACAGTGGAAAATGTATGAGAGGCAAGTGAAGGATGTAAATGCTAGATATGTCTAATTGATAGGGGTTGATGGTTGTTGAGTGATAGGGGGTGTGGTGAATTGAGCTTCCAAGCAGCTATCAGATGTGCCATCTTAAAGTATTCACTTGTCTTGACCACTTATAGGAGGTTATTAAACATTGTGGCACTGCATTCAAGTGCTCAGGGCTAAGCTCCAGCCATGTATCTTTATGCTGGAGGGTCTCTTTACGCGAAGTCTGTTAATTTTCATCACGTGGAGCTGAGGGGGGCAAAACCATATCATCCATCTTTTGATGTACATTTCCTCTTAGGACTCAGAAATGTCATCTGCAGTATGTATGCCGACACTTCTGTGGTATGGTGTACTGGATGCTGTCCTGATAAAGGAGTTTGCACATTCGCAGTTAAAGAGTATCAGAAGTATGCAGAGGTAGTAGATTCAAGGCATCAATTCACATCTGATATTGATTTAACACCAGGGTTTCCATTAATTGCACACATCAGCCAATAATTTCCTTATGCCTCAGATGTTAAAGAAGCATAGCATTCTGGAAAAGCCTAGTAAGTGCTCTCTGTTATGTTCCTTTGTTGTTCTTTGCTGTACAGTTCTGATCTTGGCATCTCCAGCATCCACAATGAACCTTCCCTTTAACAACTGTGGACTAGCTTTATGCAGAGCAGGCTATCTTTAAATATTGCTATCTATAGATATTGGGCCCTCCTGCTGAAACATATAGCTAATGAGCACAGTGGTTGGCACTGGCTGTGTACAGCAATCAATATGATAACCTGACAGCACAAAGCTGGTGTACTGTATGCATCATATTGGACATAGTATAGTGCACTGTAATCCCTATTTCCATTTTCACGGGCTAACAAATGGTCCCATGAGACTTCAGAAAGGATTCTACTTAAATCCACCAGAACTTTGCCAAACATAAGGAAATAAAAATATGAAAAATCTTTTTTTGTTGGAATACTACAGGTTTGGAGACCAATTAGTGTCTAAAGTTATAAAAGGTTTGGATAGTGTCAATAAAATCCAACAAGCCTGATCAGGATCCCCCACAGTCCCTGCTCGCTCAAATGTACCTGGAGTGAATTCAGAGGCCTGTCTTATTTTCCTTCTTTAGGAAAGGGCCATGAATGGCATTAATGCAGTGGCCCCGCCCTCATAATGCCTTCAATAGAAGCTAAAAGTAGAGCTTTGTCTTTTGTCAAAGCTGTTATTGATTTTATATCTAGCTGACAGAGGTGTTTAAAAATACAATTAAAGAATTTTAAAATAAGAAAGCTATTCAAATATTTAAAAACTAAATTAACTGAAAACACATCAGAACATTTAAGCATAACTAAAAACATTAAAGTAAAGCAAAAGTCAGCGGCTTTGCCGGAAACTTCATTGATATTCAAGACTATAGACAGGTGGGTGAAACAAAAGCTGTTGAAGGAATTTGAGAAATATGTGTAAATGAGTCCATCATCATTATCTGAACAGTCTCTGATCATGCCGTAAACTACTCCTTCCAACCTCTGTAACTCATGGAGGAGATCAAAGCTATCATATATCCCAGTTCAACAAATGACAAACTCTGCAAAATGCTATAAAAGCAGAAGATGCTGGAAATACTCAGCAAGGTCAGGCAGCACCTGTAGAAAGAGAAACAAAATTAACATTTCAGATCGAAGACCCTTTGTTCTGACCTGGGATGTTAACTCTATTCGTCTTTCTACAGATGCTGCCTGACTAGCTGAGTGTTTCCAGCATTTTTTTATTTTTATGTCAGATTTCCAGTTTTTATTTTCATCTGCAAAATAGTAGTTTTGGTATTATGTGCTGGTAATGAGATATGAGAAATATTGTTCCTAACCACTGAAGGAATTTGTATCAGGAAACCATAGGCTTGGCACTACAATCCTAATTTTTCGCTTACATTTTTAAGTCTACCACCTTTTCATCACCATACATAAAACATAGAACGGTACAGCACAGGAACAGGCTCTTCGGTCCATAATGTCTTCGCTGAACACAATGCCAAATTAAACTAATCCTTTTCTGCCTGTGAATGATCCACACCCCTCCACCCCCTGCAT
>JARFYF010000036.1:26016444-26032915 GCA_030265395.1 Rhina ancylostomus
TCTTTGATTATGCTGGCTGCTTCACCAAGGCAGCGAGAGGTATAGGCAGAGTCCATGGAGGGGAGGCTGGTTTCCGTGATGTGTTGGGCTGTGTTCACAACTCTCTGCAGTTTCCTGCAGTCCTGGGCAGAACAGTTGCCATACTGAGCCATGGTACATCCAGACAGGATGCTTTCTATGGTGCATCAATAAAAGTTGATGAGCGTCAAAGAGGACATGCAAAATTTCTTTAGCCTCCTGAGGAAGTAGAGGCACTGGTGAGCTTTCTTGGCCGTGGCGTCTACGTAGTTGGACCAGGACAGGCTAATGGTGATGTTTACTCCTAGGAACTTGAAGCTCTCAACCCTCTTGACCTCAGCACGGTTGATGTAGTCAGGTGCATGTACACCGCTCCCTTTCCTGAAGTCAATGACCAGCTCTTCTGTTTTGCTGACATTGTGGAAAAGGTTGTTGTCATGACACCATGTCACTAAGCTCTCTCCATCTCCTTCCTGAACTCTGAGTCATTCGTTATTTGAGATCCGGCGTACTATAGTGGTATCATCTGCAAACTTGTAGATGGAGTTAGAGCAGAATCTGGTCACGCAGTCATGAGTATAAAGTAGAGGGCTGAGAGCCCAGCCCTGTGGGGCACCAGTGTTGAGAATAATCATGCTGGAGGTATTGCTGCCTTATCTTCACTGATTGTGGTCTGTTGGTCAGAAAGTCAAGGATCCAGTTAGAGAGGGAGGTGTTGTCCCAATTCTCGGTGTTTGGTGATGAGTTTGCTTGGAATTATAGTATTGAAAGCGGAGCTGTAGTCAATAAACAACAGTCTAACGTAGGTGTCTTTACTGTTTAGATGCTCCAGAGCTGAGCGTAGGGCCAGGGGGATGGCATCCACTATAGACCTGTTACAGTGAGTCAGATGCATGGGAACATCTTTCTTGTAGTTTCTCCAAGTGGAGAAATTTTCCCATCCTGATTTGCAAATATTTTGTTGTTCCTGCTTGTGCTCGGTCAAAATCCTTGAAGTCCCTATCTTGAATAACCTCACAATAACAACTTCAATTTACATAGCACATTTTACAAAGGAAAAACTGATAGAGACGTTGTCAAAGAAAATTTGACATTGAGACGTATTTGGGAATATTAGGGCAGATAACCAAACACATGGTCAAAAATAGCTTTATACTTTTAATGAAGAAGTAGAGGTAGAGAAACAGAAGGTCTGTGGGGGGGATTTCTATTACTTTGGGCTTTGGGAACTGAAGGCATGCCTGCCAGTGGGGTGATTATGTTCTAATGTTATCAAAAGATCAGAATTGGTGGAATACAGATATTTCAAAGGGTTAAAAGAATGGAAGAAATTACTGACACAGGGTGAGGAAGACCAAGGAGAAATTTGAAAATTAAAATATTTAAATCAAGACCATGATTAATCATGAGTAAATGTTCGCAAGCAGAGGCATGTGGTACAAGCTGGGAATGCATTGGAATAGTCAAGTTTAGAAGTGACATCATTCAGTAAGTGAAGGAGTGTTATTGGTACAGTTGATCCCCAGTAGGTGAACAGTCGATGAATCTTTGCTATGATGAAGGGTTATATTTAAGTTATTTTGTTGCTTAATGAATATTTTGTTCACTCTGAAGAAGCATGCTGAATGTATTTGAAGACTTTCAAAAACAGTCCCATAAAGTTATATTTAATAGTATTTTTTGATTGTGTCAATGAAAAGGTGTCTACTAAATTGGAAAAATATAATTCTTGAGCATTTGTGCTCTTCCATCTGGTAGTAATGGCCATTGATAAATGACTTGAATGTTTCAGTTTGTCAAAACAAATGTAGTTTGTTTTTGATTTGCTGCATCCTAACAGAGTAGATTGACCAGCTCTGACTTCTTTTCTCATCATCCACAACAGCTGGTATCTTCCACAAAAATTAAGGGTTACTGTACTACTTGCCAGATAAATTTTTGCACCATGAAGTGTTCTTTGGGCACCTAACCACTTTGTTAAACATGGGAGATTTCTATTGTGAATTCCTTTTTAAAAATGGCTACAAAGCTAGCATCTGCTGTGCTGAATGCTGAGAGCTGTGAATATTTGCAACAAATCAACTAGGAGCAAAGCTCTGAGATTGGCATTGTCAATTTTAACAATATGTTATGCTGGGAACAAAATCAGAAGCACTGAGAGAACTCGGCCAAGCAGCATCTATGGAAAGCAAAACCAGTCAATGTTTTGAGTTGATGACCCTTCCTCAATTCTGAAGACCGATGCTTGTATGCTGTTAACTTCAAGAAAAAAACAATTACAATTTTGCTAATTCAGTATATGTATGATGTCACAGCTATAATAATATTCAAATTTTGTTCTCCTTTTTTCCATTAAATAGAAAAAAATATTTCAAGCTCTAGAAAATGATCCACTTTTTGCTCGTCAGTCTGAAGATCTCTCTTTGGAAAAACATCGTGAGCTGACTTTCCTTCGCTGCAAAAGACTGTTTGAATATGACTTTTGCACCTTAGAAGAAGCTTCACAAAACCCTCTGAAGTTTCTTGCATTTATTGACTGTTTAAATATGTATGACATGTCACTAAATGTCATGAATAGTCTCAATGCTCAGGTAAGTACACTGTAATAATTTATGAGTACAAACAACTCTGAATAAAAAGCATGCAGCATTTTTAAAAGCCAGATTGTGTCTGGAGGGAAAAATGACTTAGATTTGTGTTTCAACAAATGATTAAGGGAAGGGTACAGAAGGCATTGTTATGGAGGATGAAGTGGGTGGTCTTGTGATACAGAGGGTAAACATTCCGTGCTGAGTTTTGGGTCAAATTTGTCATTGATATCACAGAATATGAGGATCTGCTCAGTACAAAAGTAGGTGTGGAGGGATGTGAAAGGGTATAGATTTTTGGTAGTTGAGGAGGGATGCAAAGGCTTGATCTTTCCATTCTGTAACTGGAAAAATAGCAGATCATCAAGGATTGAATCTTGGACAGCAATCTGACGACAGGCAGCAAATGGGCTGAAAGAGAGAGTGGCAAGATAAGAAAGAATTGTACTTGTGTTGTACCATTCATGTCCTCAGGATGCCCTGAATCATTTTACACCTAGTGAAGTACTTTAAAGTGAAGTTTCTGTTGTTGGGAATTATAGTAGCAAAGGAGAGAAATGTAAACTAGTTAATGTGTTTCTGAGGGAAGAAATGCAGGGGTAAACAGCTACAGAGAAGGAAAAGTGAGGAGTTATAAACAGATATGTCATAAGTGAAGTTGTATTGATTGGCACGCTCCTAGGGTCAGTATTGAAATCCCTCTTAGTGGCTGTAAACTCTGGTCTCAATACTGCTAGCTGCATTTAAAATTAATTTTCTTTAGAAGCAGGATTATTTCTGACAATTTGATAATTTTAAATCAGTTCATAACATTTATTTCTATAAGAAAATAAAATCAATTGAATAATGATTTCTTCTGATCTGTGTTCTGACCTGCATCCGTTTAAACTTCAGTTGTTTTTAGGGACGGTTGTCAGTATGGGATCTGATAAGCATCATCCTTGGGTACAGCTTATAAGCAATATGGAGGTAATGCTTTCAATAATTACAAGTTAATAATTTTCTACATGTTTTGAGTGTGGGTAAGAGAAATAGAGAGATGTTGATGAAAAGAGAAGGGAGAGGGAGAGCATAGAGAGAGAAATGAAGAGGGGCAGGGACAGAGGGGGAGAGGAGGATAGTAACGGTGAAGAGCGGGGGGGGAAATAATAGAGAAAACAGAAGAAGAGTTGGAGAAAGGGGGTGAGGGTAAGGAAGAAAGGGAAGGAGAAAAGCAAGAGGAGACAGACTGGATAGGGCACAATGGTGGTGGGAAGAGAGGGAAGTTGGGAAGGGAAAAGGTAGGACCATGAGGAAAGTATGGGAATAAGAAAGAAGGGGAAGACGAGAGAGAGAGAGCCAAAATAGTGAGCGAGAATGGGGGAGGGAAGCAGTGGAGGGGCTGGGAGAGAAAAAGTTGATGGGGATAAGAGGGCGAGTTGTGGAGGAAGAGGGAGATAAAGATAATTGGGGAGGAAAGTAGGGAGGAGAGGAGACCAGGGATCAGGGATATGGGTGTGAAAGAGGGAGGAAGAGGGGCAGGGAGAGAAAGAGATAAAAGGGAAGGAGAAATAAAAACAGTTATAGAGAGAGGAGGGAATGGAATTTTAAGAAAAGTGATAGGAGAAGGGGGAAAGAGAATGGGCTAGGGAGATCTGTGAAGAGGCAGTACAAGAGAAAGGGAGGGAGGATGCTTCTGAGGTAGGTCAACGGGTGAGTATCAATCTTGGTGATGACGCCTTTAACTTGTTGATGATAGTTAAAAGCCAAAAGTTATCTCTGTATCCCAGGATGATTCTAAAATGGTAAAGACTTTTAGAAAAGGAGACCAGTGCTTGCTGTGATGTATGCATTAAACCTAATGCCAGGACTCTATCCAAAACTAATTTATTCCAACTTTTTTTGAGAACAAGAGGACTATGCTATTTTGCAGGAAGATTATCTTTCACAACATTTTCTGCATGCATTAGAGGAAATATATTCTGAGGTAACTCCAATATGTTTATCTACAAGTTCGGAACAAAAGTGATTCATAAATTTGCAAATCTTTATTAGCATCAAGTTCTCAGTTAACCCCCAATCATTTCCGTACACATACATGATGTAGTCACTATGACTGGCCTGCCAAAGCATAGTCATATTTCTCTTGTTAATATCTCCCTTTTATAGATATGTTTACTTTCTGCAAAGGTCATGGAACATAATGGTGAAGTTGAATTCACCTAATATTACACTCATGAAATTTACAATCCTTTGTAAGTTTACAATTCCCCATTCGAGAAATATAAAACTACAGTGTTCTTCAGAACAGCCTGATAAAATAAGCATCTTATTTACCACCATGGAAAATGATCTTTCTCTTTTGTAATTTCAATAATTGTTTTTATATCTTAATAGTAAAGACTAAATAAATATAGAACATGATTCTATTCAGCTTCAAATTCTTATGTTTGTTTCAGTTCTCCAGTTCATCATTTATTCATTTTAAATGATTCTGTCCAATACCTCTGTAGTCTTTTCCAGGTTTGCCAAATTTCTATCCCAACTTTCTTTATGATATTAGTGTCTTTATTCTATTTTTTTTAGCTCTTCTATAACTATCCATTTTATATCCATTCTATTATACTCTGGCACAATATTTTCAGTTTCTGAAATAATAGTTTTAAATTGGTAAATTGGTTTATTATTGTCACATGTACTGAGATACAGTGAAAAACTTGTCTTGCATACTGTTCATACAGATCAATTCATTACAACAGTGCATTGAGGTAGTAAAAGGTAAAGCAATAACAGAGTGCAGAATAAAATGTTACAGTTATAGAGAAAGTGCAGTGCAGGTAGACAATAAGGTGCAAGGTCATAACGACGTTGATTGTGAGGTCAAAAGTCCATCTTGTCATACTAGGGGACCATTCAATAGTCATAACAACATGATAGAAGCTGTCCTTCTGCCTGGTGGCATGGGCTTTCAGGCCTTTGTATCTTCTGCCCAATTGGTGGGTAGGGGAGAAGAGAAAATGTTACAATGTCTGGGGTGGGTGGGGTCATTGATTATGTTGGCTGCTTTACCAAGGCAGCAAGTAGTGTAGACAGAGTCCATGGAGGGTAGTCTGGTGTCTGTGATGTGCTGAGCTGTGTCCACAGCTGTCTGCAATTTCTTGTGGTCATGGGCAGAGCAGTTGCCATATCAAACCATGATACATCTGGATAGAATGCATCAATAACTATCTCTGTGAGTGGCTTTTTTCATATCCTATCAGAATAGTTTGGGCATAATATCTTAGTTATATTTCTGGAGAAATGAAAACTTTCCAAAGATAAGACTTTTGCTAAATATCAGATTTAACCAGATTTAATAGTAACTAAAGCCAAGTTATCAGTTATTTCCTGCTAAGTTACGATCTCCATGATGACTTGATCTGAGGCACAAGAGACTGCAGATGCTGGAATCTGGAGCAACACATAAAGGAGCTGGAGTAATTCAGCAGATCAGGCAGCAGCTATGGAGGGATATTATCAGTCGACATTTCGGGTCAAGAACCTTCACCAGTCCTGATGCTACCTGACCCGCTGAGTTCCTCCAGCTCCTTTGTGACTTGATCTGTAAGTTGTGTTTAATAAAATTGCCAAATTCAGCAGTCATGTCAAATATGTTTTAAGATTTTTAAAGCCAACTGTTTAACATTCCATTTGAAGTTTTGTTTGAAAAGTATATGTGACATAATAGATTGAAGATAAGAAACATCCTAAGTAATTCCCTCTAATAAATGACATTTGATTAAACATAGGTCACTGATTACAGGTAAATGAATTCTGAGTTAAATCTTACATAAATCCTGCATATCACTGCCAACATGATTACTGCTAAGAAATTGTTTGGTCACCTCTCAAAGAGATTACTTTTGCTTTTTATCTAATCGTAATAATTCAACCTTAAATCACCAAACTCGTAATCTAGAGATGAAAACAGAAAAATTAGAAATTTTCATTAGGACACACAGCATCCTTGCAGAGAAAAATAGAGTTGATGTTTCTCTTTCCAGAGGGCTGTTCTAACAATCCAGAAGTCCCACTAGGGCAGCTATGGAATTTAAGTTCGGTTAATAACTGGAGTTAATAAAATCTAGTCATCTCTTATAATGACGACGTAATTACCAGATTGTCATGAAATCCCATCTGGTTCACTTGGATTCTATGGGGAAGGAAATCTGCTTTCCTCACCAGATCTGACCTATATTTCTCTGACCCCACCAAAAGAGTGGCTCATAAATGCCTTCTGCAGTGGTCCAGTAGGCCATTCAGTCGTGTCACAAATGCTAAATTGGAAAACAAAACGATCACTTGGTATCAACCACAGCAAAGCATTTGGACACGGCAAAGTATCTCTCAGCCCCGAAGACCTTGCAAAGTCATCATCACAAATATTTGGCGACTGCTGTCTACTTTGGGAGAATGGTCCTAATGACTACTCAAGCAACAATCTGATAGAGTTACAATATACATTACAATTTGCCAGATTCTTATATCACAATGAAAATTTTAAAAAAACTGCAGGTGCTGGATATCTGAAATAAAAATAGAAAATGCTGGAAACACACAGCGGATCAGGCAGCCTCTGAGATATCTTCCTTCCCCTGACCATGGCTTCTTCTCCACCACAGTCAACAGAGTCCCTGACCACATCTCATCTATTTCCTGCCTTCTGCTCTCATCTCCTCTCCTCCTGGATAGATTTCTCCTGTTCATCACTTCAGTGAATCATCCTTTGCGGTTTCCAGCAGCTTCAATAAGTTTCCACCACTAGACACATCTTTCCCTCCTCTCCCTTTCAAAATTCCAAAGAGACCCTACTCTTTGCAACTTCCTTGTCTGTATTTCCATCTCCACCTTTCCACAGCACTTTCTCATGCAACTGCTAGAGATGCAACACCTGTCCTTTTACTTCCTCCCTTCCCATTATCCAGGTGACTTCCAGGTGAAGCAGAGGTTCACTTGCACTTCTTCCAGTCTAGTCTATGGCATTTAGTATCCAGAGTGTGCTCTTCTCTACAGTGGAGAAAGCAAATACGGATTGGGTGAATGCTTTGCAGAGTACAGGGTTCTATCCACAGTGGCTTTAATTCTTCATCACAATCACATTCTGTCTGTGGTCTACAGCATTTTTCTATCAAGGCCCAATGTAAGTTTGAGGAACAACACCTCATATTCCATGGACACATTGCAGATTTCCAAATTCAATATCAGTTCTACTACATCAGGTAACTCACTTCTCTGTTTACATCAGCTCTACTGTAGGTCATCACCTATGATATTGGCTCAGTTTTTCTCTCTTCATTTGCACAATCTGACCTACTGATCATTTCCCTGCATTTCTCAACTTTTATGTTCCTTTGTTCATGTTCTCTCTCTCAAACTTCTCTCCTTAACCTAACAACCAGATGACTTTATCTGCAGCTTATTCCCATAGCAACCCTGGCATCACCCTATCAGAAAGTTTCCTATGAAACTTAAACTAACTTGGTTTTTCTCTTTCAGCATTTTAACGAAGGGTCCTTGATCTCAAATGTAAACATTAATCTTTCCATGGATGCTGCCTGACCTGCTGAGTAAACACTTGGAAGAAACATTGGAGGTAATAAAGACACAGAGTATACTTTGAGTGGATGAACTACAACGGCCATCACTAGTAATGGTTTGGTAGCACTACCACTGGCAAAACTGACCGAGTCCTTAAAAGCAGATCTCTGTACACTATATTCTAGATTATGTTATTGCTTTTCCTTTGTACTACCTCAATGTATTTATGTGAAGAAATGATCTGTATGGATGGCATGCAAAACAAAGTTTTGCACTGTATTTTGGTACATGTGACAATAATAAACCAATTCACCAATTTAGATCGGTTAAATTTAGTCCATGGCAGGTAGTCAGTGAACCAATATGAGGTATAAACTTACTGATCTCATCCACATTAATCGACTTGTTCAAAATTCATCTGATAGAAATGGTAGCAGTGTCAGGCACACAGTGCTTGTTAAGATAATGATCCGTCCTTTAACTGGGGCATCCCTTTGTGTCACGATAAAATTACAATGATGCTAAATGGGATAGGTCAAAACATATTTGGAAGCTCAAAACTGGGCATCCCTAAGGCTCTGTCAGCTATCAGCAGAAGCAGAAATGTACACCACCATTATCTGTAACATCATGGCCCAGCATATCCCTTCCTCAACTATTAATCAAGGCAGGAGAATAACCCAGACTCAAGGAGTACACACAAAAATGCTGGGAACAGTACTTGGCTCCTCAGTGATGACAGAGCCCTGCACATGAGTGCTAAAGAGAAAGCTAAAGCATTAGGATGAACATAGTGGTGAATACTAAAGTGCTGATTAGATTATTTTTCTCAGCTTCCTCCTGAAATCCCCAACCCCAGCCAATTAAATTCATGTGACATGATATTACGAAATAGCCAAGAACACTGCATAGAACACAGATGATGGGACCAGATAACTCATCTCCTGACAGTCCAAAGCCTTTCAACCATCCACAAAACATGAATCACGGATTGTCATGGAATACTCTCTACTTGAAGAGTGCAGCAGTCCAGGACAAAACAACCCACTTGATTGGGACCCCAGCCAGCACCCTAAATATGCAATTCCTCCACCGCTGGTGAATTGTGGTTGCAGTGTGGGCAATCCACAGGCGAATGCCATGGCGTCTCCCAAACCTACAACCTCCACCACCTTCAGGACAAGACCTTCAGGCCAATGGAAGTACTTACAGGCTCCCCTCAGCACATTATCCTGATTTGGAAATATCTTGCAGTTTCTTCTTTGTTACTGGATCTAAATCCTGGAACTTCCTCCCCAAGTATTTTCATCAGAAGGATTGCAGCTGTTTACAAAGCAGTTCTCCACCATCATTTCAAGGGCAAATAGCAATCAGCAATAAATGTTGGCCACGAGAGCCACACCCAGATTTCAAAAAAAAAGTTTAGATATTGTGCAACTCCATTGATCTTATGAAATAAGCTGTTTTGTTTCTCTTAGAACATAGAACAGTACAGTACAGAAACAGTCAATGCCAATCTAACTAATCCCATCTGCCTGCACATAGTCTGTGTCCCTCTATTCTCTGCCCATTAATGTGTCTGTCAAAATGCCTCTTAAACATTGCTATCATATCTGCTTCTACCTCCTCCCCTGGCAGTGCGTTCCAGGCACCTACCATCCTCTGTGTAAAAAAATTGCCTTGCATATCTCCTTTAAATTTCCCCCTCTCACCTTAACCCTATGCCCTCTAGTATTTGACATTTCCAGTATAGGAAAAAGACTCAGTCTACTCTATCTATGCCTCTTATAATTTTACATACTTCTATCAGGTCACCTCTCAGCCTCTGACACTCCAGAGAAAACAATCGAACTTTGTCCAACCTCTTGTTATAGCTGATACTTTCCTATCCAGGCTACATCCTGGTAAATCTCTTCCGCACCCTTTCCAAAGCATCCATATCCTTCCAATAGAATTGTACACAATACTCCAAATGTAGCCTAACCAAAGTTTTATACAGCTGCAACATGACTTGCCAACTTTTATACTTAACGCCACAACCGATGAAGGCAAGCTGTCACACACCTTCTTTACCATCCTTTTTGTATGCTGCCACTTTCAGGGAACTATGGACATATACCCAAGATCCCTCTGTACATCAGTGCTCCTGAGGTTCCTGCCATTTACTATACACTTACAACTAGTGAATAATTTTCCCAATAAACAAGTAATTTTTTTTCTGAACTTGCTGAAAACCTGTTTCATCTCTTTTTACAGTGTGATCAACAAACTGAAACATTAACACTATATGTCTCTCCACATTTGCTGCCCTATATGCTTAGAAAAGATTCTTGTCTAGAAATGACAGTTGCTAATGTTAGCAGGTGGGAAAGTTATTTTTTTGCACAACATTCCTTTTTATTTTAACAGAGACATTTGAGCATTTATTTTAAGTAGGTATTGCCACTGCTAAAATAGCAGAGAAAGGAATGTCACACATTGGTCCATTGATATCAGCAATTGTCATTTCAGAGCTTTTATTCTATTTAGTTGGAACTTGACTGGATTTAGATATTATAAGCAATATTTTCTGCTCCAACACTGTGATACTTAAATAACCTGATGACAGGAGTAAAACAAAAGGCACAGAAAATGGTGCACACACTCTTGTTGAAAATGTATTGAGTTACATTTTCAAGAAATGCTGGAAATTATACCAAATCCATTTGAATCATCAAGCACTCTCCTGCAGCATCTTGACAGAAGTTTTGTAACTTTCTACAAATATTGGCATACCTCTTTCAGTGGAAAGTCTGCCATTTACACTCAGGATAAGGGGCATCTGTCATCAAGCATTGTTGCAGTGCTGACCCGCCTCCAGTCGTTAACCCTCCAGAAATTTAAACTCACCCACAACTCTGACTTTCCTAATTTACATCATCCATTACTCCTAAGTTATATTGTTTTCCAGTTAAAGAACAGCTTCTAAATCCAAATCCATTTGTGAGCTCATATTCTCTGTAAACTTGAGTGCTACAGATGTACAAAGTGCCAGCATTCCTCCATTTTTAGTCTTCAACTCATTCCCAATTTTAATCTCCTCTACTATTGGCACCTGTGCCTTCAGCTGCCAAGGCCCTAAGCTCTGAAATTCCCTCCCTAAACCTTTCAGTCTCGCTTTCTTCCTCAAGGACACAATTTAAAACCTACCCTCTTGTCGACCTTTTAATCATCTGTCCTAATATCCTCTTTTCAGCCCTGTTCTCTTTTATGTGGAAATACTCTGCTTGGAGATTTTCCAAAGAATCCCACACAGATGACCAGCAGGATTCCTTTGTACAAAACCTTCATTAACTGCAATGTGCGAATGGTCAAACAGTCAATGACACCAGATCATAAAGTGCATTACTCATTTACCGTGCAAAAGCCTTGATAACTTCATTTTGGGACAGTGTTCTATAGATGGGGTATTTGAAGGAGTAGATTGCAAAGGTATACCTTAAGAGATAAAGGTGAATTAAATCATTGACAGGCCAAAAACAGGAGCCAAGTAAAGATACAATTCAGCACACTCAGCTCTCAGAATATTTCCAAAGAAAAATGACGATGTTTATTCCATTTGTGAACAAAACATCAGTGGTCAGCTTGATGCATTAGCATATTGTGGTTTGGCTAATGCCACTGGTGTCAGCAACAGTCACTTGGAATGAATCTAAGAAATAAAACTTCAGAGCAGTAATGACTTTGGTAAAGTTCAGAACTCTCCTACAATACCTGGATAGAAGTTTTGTAACAATTTACAAATATTGACTTACTGCCCTTCAATGCCAAATCTGCCATTTATGCTCAGCAACTTTGAGGACAAGGGGTATACATTTTTGACAGTGCACTACTAACCTGCCTCCAGTCATTAAGTCAGTGGATGAAATTTAAGTTCATCCACTGAGGTCAAGGTTGTTCATAATTCAGTTCCTGCATGGTTGCATGGAGACTCAGAAAGTAGATTGTGTTATGTATTTAAATCTCACAAGGCTACATGTACAAACAGTTTATCTCTGATATATCTGAATTTGTTTCACTTGGGTCTCCTTTCATTCTATTCTGCTTCTAAAATAACAGCAAAATAACAGCCAAAGCAATTTCCATATTCTGCATTTTAACTGGATCCATCAAAAATCTTACTGCTAAAAATATGAAAGGCTACCCTGTCTAATTACAGTCATGTTTTGATTGGACTTTGAATAAGTTGTCCAGTTGTCTTGGAAAAAGGTTCAGAAGACATGGTTATGACAATTCCACGGATATGCTATGGTTATGGGAAGAAGTTTGAGAAATTTTGTGAGGCTTAGGCAAGATCAGATTCTACTGTCAAGCATATTAAGGGCTTTCAATTGAAGCTAGTAATTACATTTAACAAATTCAAAATCATCAGTAGAAGAAATATATTCCTTATCAAAGACTGTTACACTAAAGCTATTGAAACAGTGAGGCAACTTGATGTTAGCCTTATATAATGATCCACTGCCTTCCATATTTGTTTATTGGCTTTTCAACTATATTGTTCAATTAACCAGCTCTTTGCATACTAAAAATATTACCAAGACAACAAAGATTTGTTTGCCTTTAAATAAAGGACATTCTATAGTAGACCATTAAAATGAAACACGGGTCTGAACATTTAAAAATACTTTTAAAAATATCTCCAATCATAAGTTTTTACTTAGTTTTGCTGTAGTGGTAAAGTATGCAGGTATTTGTTTCAATTAATTAATTGATTGATTAATTAGAGAATGCAGGATAAGCCTTCATTAAGTTGAAAATGTTAACAATAGACTAGAGAGAACTTAATTTTCAATGTAGACAACAGAGACTGCAGATGCTGGAATCCAGAGCAAAAAAATAAGCTGCTGGAAGAACTCAGCAGGCCAAGCAGCATCTGTGGAGGCAAAGGAATGGTTGATCTTTCAGGTCAAAACCCTGCATCAGGACTGAGAGGGTGGAAGGGAGATAGCCAGTATATAGAAATGAGAGAGAGGGCTGAGAAAGAAGCTGGTAGGGGATAGGTGGAACCAGATGAGGGGGGAATGACAAGCAACTTGAGCCAGGTGGGAAAGGGGAGGGGGGAACCGCTGAGACAGAGGCTGGTAGATGATAAGTGGAACCACACAACAAAAATATCAGGCAGATAGGGGTGAGTGTGGGACTTTCAATGTGTTGACAAGAAGGAAATAGTAAAAATAACCTACAGCTTTTCTTTGCAGTCATTAGGAACATGAGATGGTTGCCCATACAAGGCTGATATACATCTTAATAAAAAACAGGAAGTTATATAAAATATCTGTTTAGTTATTCCATTGCAACAACAAAAAAAAATTTCCTTACTAGAAATGATGATAGTCATGTTTTTAAAGTGAAAAGATCGATAAAAGATTCCCTGAGCTCTGCTAGCTACATGCATCCTAGAGAATCAACATTATGGTACTCATTCTTATCTTTATAATTTTCCATGGAATCATCCCTCCCACTCCCTACCTTTCCTTTCCATCTTCAAGATCTACTCAAGTCCAGTCTTCTCACTAACTTGCCAGCACACTAGCTGGCTCAGATCCACAATTATTGGTTGCTCCTTCAGTCAACATCTTCCGTTCTCTGAGTATTCTTCCTTCTTCAACGATTCCAGTTTCTCCCCAAACTTCCTCCTGAAAAAATTCTTAAGGGAATTCTGCCTTTTGCACTGTATTATGCACTCCTAATACCCCTTCCTTATTTGACTCCTCCAATCTAAGTTCATCTTCTCTGGAAATAATCAGTACCACAGAAATATAAATTATTTTTGTAACAGGTTTTTAGAAATTGTATTTCATTCTAAGATTACCAGCTATTATACAATTGGTTATTAATTAACTATGCATGCAGAATAATACAGTTGATGTTCTCATCATCAACCGATGAATAGAGAAGAGGTGTTATCTTAAACAATTCTCAATGAATATTCCAACAAATATAGTCAAATTGGTAAAATGAACTATTTCTTCCAATTGTGAAGATATTCACGTAAAGGTCTTTTAAGCTAAAAATCTGCAGGATTGGCTGCACTGAAGTAGTTACAAACAGAAAACCTTTAACACCCTTCCTTAAACAAAGTCTAACCTGGAGCTAAGTTATGCAGGTATGTTCAAGTGGTCATTAGACCTCCATGGTGAAGTTTCAAAAATGAGTGTTTTCCACTGGCCACAAGTTCCAGCTGACCAAACATGTAGAGGTTAAAATTCAATTTCAATTGGATTGAAATGGGCAGTATATGATTGGCTATTGGTTAGACACCCATTAATTTTCCTTTCCCTCTTCCACAGAAAGAGAAATTATACTATTGGACATTCAGTGAAAGCAGCAAAGTTCTCATTCTCTGCCAATTTTAAATGCTTTTAGGACATGGCTAGAAATAACAATATGTGGAAGAAATAGTTTCTCTGTTTACCTGTGGTGCTTCAGAGCAAGAGGAAAAGATTGTCCCAGAATTAATGAACTGAATATATAATCATTCAAAATCAGAGTACAAGAATAATATTAACAAAACCAAGCTCAATTTAGAAATAGATACAATGTTAGACAATGATGCTGATTAACAAAATAAGGTCAACATAGTCAGTGACAGATCACCAGCAGTACAGCAATCAAGCTGCATTTATTATGCGGGAGAGATATAATGAAGTTTATTAAGATGTGGTAATACAATTTGTTGTGAACTAAGATGACACTGATAAAAAAATGCTTGGTTTTATGTTTGGTCATGTCGAATAATATGTTGTTGTAATGATGGTTTTGCAAATAGAAATTTCTTTTGTATGTTTTTTCCAATAAATTAACTTGAGTATCTTGTATCAGAGAGACACATTTGAAATTGTGTAACAGGAAACTGATGAAAAATAAGTGTTGGATTCCAGTAATCAAGAATACAAACTTCCCTTAACGTATATGTCGCCACCAACCCAATGTTGAAAGTTGCAGAGTGACAAATTTTGCAGATTGAAGTCAGCACAATACATTCAATTTTGCAATACTGTTGTACTTCATCTAATTTTAGATTGTACACATTTGGCACTGTGGTAAATTCTGAGGCCATTATTGAAATGGATATTTCAATGTCATAACAAAGATGGTCTGCTTAAATATAAAATGAAAATCTGACCTGATGAAGGCCAATCTGACACCCAGCCCATGTGCTTGTCATTTTTTTCATACCTGGCCCAAACCCAGCAGTTCGATGTATACCACAATCCATACCTGTCATTTTCACCTTGCACCTCCATCCCCTGTCAGGTGGGGCCCTCCACTGCTTTCTGGAACCAAGGTCCAATCAGTTCCCCTCCCCTAATATTCTCATCTGTCTGGCAGGACTTCTTCTTACCCTTAACAGTTTCTCTTTTGGTTCTTCCCACTTTCTATAATTATGTGTAGCCACAGGCACTGGCATGGGCCCCAGTATGCCTGTGTTTTCATTGTCAATACTTTCCCCCTCTCCTGCCCCACCTAGCTCCATATGCCTAATTCTTTTTTTCCTTATTTGTTTTCACCAATCACCCAACAGCCTCTATCTTTAAACTCTTCACCCCCACCCCCCTTCCCATTTGCTCATGTTCTGTCAGACTTGGGTTAGTTTGTCAAGTCAACAAGGAAGTCATTGCATGAACTAATCCATGTGATGCTAATCTCCATTCCTAATCAAGTAAACATAGAAGAACCCAAGGTATTGTTCAAAGAGAATGGGCTTTAAATCATTGAATAAATACCTCCACAGACGGTACAATTTCTTACTTGTCTCATTGCTCTTTGTGGGATCTTATCCATAAATTATCACAGAGTGCAGAGTTTTACAAGGACGTTGCCTAGACTACAGGGCTTGACTTCTAAGGAGACTGGATAGGCTGGGTCTATTTTCATTGGAGTGACCTTACAGAGGTTTATAAAATCATGAGGGGCATAGATAAGGTGGATGGTAACAGTCTTTTTCCCCAGGTAGGGGAATCTAAAACTAGAGGGTAAAGGGTTAATGTGATATGGGAAAGATTTAATGGGGACCCGAGGGACAAATTTATTAAATAGAGGGGAGCTGCCAAAGGAAGTAGTAGAGGTGGGTACAATTACAACACTTAAAAGACATTTGGACAGGTTCAAGGATGGCAAGATTTAGAGGATTATGGACCAAATACTGTCATGGTTCTGAGTACTGGCCCTTAATTTGGCTCCACTGATGATGCCTTGTTGTACAGCACATGGATTCCATGCTTGACTGATTGCATAATGACACACACCTGAGCCCCATTAGGGGC
>JARFYF010000036.1:26045998-26058839 GCA_030265395.1 Rhina ancylostomus
AGAGGACTGAGGGTAGTGGTTGATGGGACTTCTTCTGGCTGAAGGTCCGTGACTAGTGGTGTTGCACAGGGATCTGTACTGGAACCTCTGCTGTTTGTGATATATATAACTGACCTAGATGAAAATGTGAATGGGTAGGTTAGTAAGTTTGCAGACGATACAAAGATTGGTAGTGTAGAAGATTGCCAAAGTGGGATATAGATCAATTACAGATATAGGCAGAGAAATGGCAGATGGAGTTTAGTTCAGCCAAAAGTGAAGTGTTGCACTTTTCGAGATCAAATGTAAAGGGACTGTACACTGTTAATGGCAAAATCCTTAACAGTGTTGATGGGCAGAGGGATCTTGAGGTCTAAATCCATAGCTCCTTGTAAGTGGCTGCATAGGTTAATAGGGTGGTTAAAAAAGCTGTATGGCATGCTTACCTTTATTAGTTGAGGCATTGACTTCAAGAGTTGGGATGTTATGTTACAGCTTTATAAAACTCTAGTTAGACCACATCTGGAATATTGCATTCATTTCTGGTCGTCTATTATAGGAAGGATGTGGAGGCTTTGGAGAGGGTGCAGAAGAGGTTTACCATGATGCTGCCAGGATTAGAGGGTATGTGCTATGAGGAGAGGTTAGACAAACTTGGGTTGTTTTCTCTGGAGTGGCAGAGGTTGATGGAAGATCTGATGGAAGTTTATAAGATTATGTGAGGCATAGAGTAGACAGCCAGATTCTTTCTCCCAGGGTCAAAATGTCTAATACCAGAGGGCATGCGTTTAAGGTGAGAGGGGGTAAGTTCAAAGGAGATGTGTGGGTTAAGTTTTTTTTTGTACACAGAGAGTGGAGGGTGTGTGGAATACACTACCAGGGGTGGTAGTGGAAGGAAATCTGATAGAGGCGTTTAAGAGGCTCTTAAATATGTACATGGATGTGCAGAGAATTGGGGGATGATATGGACCTTTTGTGTAGGCAGAACGGATTAGTTTAATTAGGCATATAATTATTAGTTTAACTATTTCAGCAGAACATCATGGACCAAAGGATCTGTTCCTATGCTATACTGTTTTATGTTCTATAATCTGATCAAGAAACTGATGAGGGTAATAATGGAGAAAGAACATGATCCTTGTTCATGAAAGCTATGAAATAAGGGCTGTTGGAGAATGAGGGCACAGATAAAGGAATGCAAGTATTACAAAATGCAGGGCTGCAGGATATGACCGGCAGATTCAGGATTTTCATCACCTATCTGTTCAGCCATTTCAATTCTCATTTATAACTAAGAACCGTGTACTATCCTCAGGTTATTCTAGGAAGACTAGAGAGAATAGTAAAATGATACAGATCAAATGCTGCACAGATTCCACAGTAACAACAAGGAGTTCAAATGCAATGTAATTTCTTGTTTAAAAATGTCTACTGTTTAAAAGTGAGAATAGTGTCTACTTACCCTGAATTTATTACAATGTATCTTCCTATTTCCAGTGCCCTGCACCAATAATTTATTGCATGGACCTATCCAGAATACAGTAATAGAAATTTTATTTGTATTTTTCACATTCAGTTTGAATCCTTAAATCTTGTTTTTAAACTGACTTGTTTCCAAAAAAAAGTGCATAATTCCCACTTCAAGTTAAATTACATTTTATTAATTTTTGCATTAATTCTTTGAATTGGAATGATCTGAAGAAAACAACATTACTAAGCTTCGTTACTCTCTTTTGTAAGACTGTCTATTTCTGTTGTCAAGTCACTAAGACATGTTGCCAATGTGTAATTAGTGCAACTGAAAAATTGTCACACTACTTCATAAAATAATAGTCCTCTACCACAATATGCAGCATTTCAGGCATGTGGCAGATTAAATAGACAGTCTTGTATATGAAATGCATTTTTATTATGCACCTTTTGGGATTGATTCCTTATGAGGTTGTTTGTAAATTATTGTGTTTTTTGGTATTCATTTTTGTGTTGGTAGATGTCACTTACATTTAGTGACCTTGAACCATAATAGTCTGGTTGAGGATGATAATGGGACACTTGTAGAACTTTTGCTAGAATTTATATAGTATTTTTTTAGAGACTTGATAAACTTAACTGCTCAGCCATTTCAGATGCAGTTGATAGTTGACCACATTGGTGCAAAACATGCGCCACACTTGGCTCAGACCAAATAAGAATAGCAAGTTTCCTTTGTGAAATAATCATAAATAGATGATAAACAATGACAACTAATTCTTGACCACTCCAGTGTCACTAAATTGTTGACTACTTATCTATGAGTAAAAATTTCCTCTGTTGAAACCATTGTCTTGATCTATAGCACAGACTCATTTTCCTGGACTCTGACACAATTCCTTGCCATATAAGACCCTGAGAGGAGTTTCCGACTGCATACAGTGACATATCCATGCCACTTGCAATGCTTATTGCAAGCTCCTTAGGACTCCTCAGTTCTGCTCCTGCCTCAGCTCATTTGCTGTCATCCATGCTTTTGTTTTTCTAGACTAGATCATTCCACTGGTTGGCTTCCCATATTTCACCTATGCCATGTTTACTCATTACCCCTGTCCTGCTGATTTATGTTGGCTCTTGGTTAACAATAACTTTTTAAAAAAGTTTTCACCCTTGTTTTTAAATCCCTCCAGTGCCTTGCCCCCACCTCCCCCATCTAATTACCTCTAGCTCTAATAACCCCAGTTTTCAATGCTTCTCCAGTTCTGGCCTCGTGATCATCCCTGATTTTTAATTGGTTTACTTTCAGTTGCCGTGCCTTCAATTTGTGAGGCTCTACACTAAGGAAGTTGCTGCCTAATGTTTTTCAATCTCTCTACTTCCTTATTGATACCCATCTTGTTTCTGGAATTCAACTCTTTGTGCTATGTTTGGACCAAGGTTATGATAAGCTTTGACACTGTGGTGAAATCTAAACTAAACATCTCTGAGCAGGTTATTGTGGTGAACGTACTGGTTGATATAGCCGTGAATGACCCGCCCCACCTGCCGCCACCCCCCCCCGTCATCACTTTTCTAATGACTGAACGCAGACTGAGTGATAATTAGTTTTGTCCTAGTTCGTGTTCAAAATAATAACAAAGGAATGACTCAGCTTTAAAGATTATAGTTACATTCTAGAATTTATTTCCATTTGGCCTGACAGACAACAGTTATATATATATATATATATATATATATATCTCTGCTGGGTCATAAAATTATTAAACAGTTCTGATTTTAGAATGGGAAGGCTTTTCATGTAACATTCACACCCTAGGGCAAAAGATAATTACTCTGAACAGCTCTATTGCTATGAGCTCCAATATCAGAAAGAATTGTATCAGATCAAAGGGTCCAAGAAGAGATTCATTTATATGTGGATGATGTTTTGAAGGGAATTCTGAGTTCCAAGAATGAGCAACAGGAGAAAGTTAGAAGATGAAGTCCACAGGGTGATTGTGGAACTAGTGTTCACTGGCCAGAATATCGGGTTGAGAAATGTTCATTAAAATGTAACAACATTAAATAACAGCTGTTCGGAAATCTGTGATCTGAAACATTGGGTGGATAACACTAGAGTATAAAGGGATCTCAAGTGCTGAAATCAGGCTAAACACTTTGAACAAATTATCAAGGACTTTTCAGCAAAGAGGAAAAGAAATAGTTTTTAGCTGAATTCACGAATCTGTTCCATTGCAACATTTTTAGCACCTGGGATCACAACTAAGTTTTAAACTTTTTTTCAGGAAGTTAGACTAATTCTTGTAATATTTTGGGAACTACTTTATTAACCAATGCTGCTACACCAGTGGTAATGGTGCAATGGAGGTTCATGCTTGCATACCATTTAAATAGCAAATATTGAAAACTATTGTCAGAGTTTTCATGGGGTGAAAAGAAAAAAATATAAACTATCTACTGAAGCAAGCAAAAGATCAAAAAGAGAATGACTCTGGTCTAGTATAATTGTGAATGGGTATTGTTCAGAGTAAATTTGTCAACACTAACAGTAAAGTCAATCTTTGTGATCACAAATGGCAGCTTCAAAGAAAACATTCTACCAGATGGAAAACTACAAATTCAGAATGAGACTGAAGCCAAATGTGAATGAAGACGATTAAGCTTAGATTGCCAAGTTAAATGTCAACACTTGAATTGTATGTTGTCAGAAAGCTTTGGTTCAGTAAGCAGTTGAAATAATTTAACTATGTCATGAAAGACATCAGAACCAAAAAGGGGTGGAGGTTTTCAGTCTACCAGTGTGAGGAATGTGGATCCAAGAAGATAAGAGCTACCTAATGATAGGCCAAAGTCCTCCTTGGAATCACAGAGTGATAAGCAATGGGGCAAGATGCAGGAGGAAATTTGCATCTCCAAAAGGCTGCAGTCATCTGGAAGGGGATGCTATTACTTTAGTGAAAATATAATTGTTTCAATGTTAAAAATATAAAAACTAATAGAGGAAAGACTGTGATGGCTGGTTATATCGAATATCCACTAAACAAGAACTTGCTTGGACAGCATAGTGGCATAGCAGTTAGTGCCTCATAGCTCCAGGGATCCTGACTTTGGGTGATGTTTGTATGGAGTTTGCATTTTCTCTCTGTGCCAACATAGATTTTCAGTGGATGGTCCAGTTTTCTCCCATGTCCCAAAGACCTGTTGGTTGGTTAATTACTGTAAATTACCCCTTAGTGTAGGTTAGTGGCAAAAGAAGTCAAAGGGGAGTTGATGGGCATGTGAGAGAGAGATTGAGTTGCAGCAATTCAGGGAAATGAGAGGGGGAATGGGTCTGATAGGATTGGACTGCTAGGAACTGGCATGGACCTGATGGGCTGAATGGCCTTTTTCAATGTTCTAATAAGTAAGTAATACAGTCAAATAATTTAATCTGGAATTGAAAGCTAATATCAGTTAGGGCAACTGAAAAAGTGTAAGAGATAACTAATGAAGAAAATCTACTGTCCTCACCCAGGTGGTTTGTATGTGACCTCAGGCCCACAGCAAAGTATTTGATTCTTAATTATCCTCTGAAATGGCTGAACAAACCAGTCAGTTTGTGGACAGTTAGGAATAGGTGATAATTATTGACCTTGCCAGCAATGCCACATCATATAAACGATTATAATAAAAGTTGCCACATCCAGAATGGATGTTAAGCAACAAGTAGAGTAGGAGGCTACATAAAAGACCCATCCTCAGTGGAGCCTAGCATGTGAGTGTAAAAGAAAAGACTGAAGCATTTTTAGTCAACAGGTGATCTTGCTCAGCCACCTCCTGAGACTGCTGCTGTCAGAACCAGCCTTCAACCAATTAGTTTCACTCCACTTGATATGAAGAAACAATCAAATTAGCAACAAAAATAAGGATCCAAAAGGATACCAACTGTGGTGCTGAAGTCTTGTGCTCCAGAACTTGCCTCTGGCAAAGTTATTCCAGTGTGGCTACAAATCCCTTGCCTCCCTGACAGGATTCCCCTGCCTTCAGAAAGCATGTCACATGAAACCTGGTTAATTACTGCAGTATTTGTCTCTCTCAAATGATGGTGCTGACAATGCTGTTAAGTGGGACATCAATACCTTACTCGCCAAAGTTCAGTTTGGGATCCACTAGAGCCCCTTGGCTCCAGACCTCATCATGGCCTTGGCCCAAAGATTAACACAAGCTGTTTCCTGCAGTGAGGGTAATACTCTCAATATCAAGGCAGCACTCAATGGATTAGTAGTATCAGAACTCTTGTAAAATTGATGTCAATGGGAAATGGAGGGGAAACTTTCCACTGACTTAATCCAGGAAAATGGTTCCTAACAGCTGCAACCAATTGTTTGAACTTCAGAACCTCACTACAAGAATCCCCAGAGCAGTATCCTAGACCTAACCATCTTCATTTACTTCATCAATAGCCTTCCCTCCAACATGAGTCAGAAGTGGGAAAGTCTCTGATGATTGTACAGTATTCAGTTCTGTTCACAGTCTCATAATAAAATGAAGACTGGAATGTATGTTCCTGTCTGAACATATGATGCACACATGTTATGTTCACTTCAGTCCCACGCACTGGTTATCTACAACTGGAGAATGCCTAACCATCTTGCCTTGACTTTTTAAACAACAAAGGGAAGAATCTGTTTCAGTTAAGGAAAGAAGCGTTGCTTGATCTGGTTTTGGGGATTGAGATGGGTTAAGTAGACCATGCACTCCATTTTCTAGCTTCCCCTGCGCTTGGGTGAGAAAACATCTAGGCTGGAGTGAGGGAATATTTGGGGAACAGTGATTACAGTAACACAAGGTTTTAATTGGTTATGAAAAGAGACAAACATTCAAAAGTACAATTCTAAATTGGAAGAATGATAGTTTCAGTGGATTGAAAATGGGTCTGGGCAAGATAAACAGGAATCAAAGTGGCATGCATAAATGTAATTAAACAGTAAGGAACTTCTAAAGAAGAATTGTTTAATGTGCAGTCTATATGTATTCCTGTGAAGGTGTAAGTTTAGATAACCAAATCAGAATTTCCTGCTTAATGAAAGGGGGAGAAAGGCAGATTGCCCTGGAAATTTGATTGCATAGCCCTGTTTATTTTAGGGAGCTTTGATTGTAACACAAGGACAAAAGTCTTCAGAAATTAAACTGGACCTCTCACAGAGCAAGTTAAGCTGTGTGATGACAAATAACATCAGCCGTCTGCAGTACTCTTTTTGGAGTGCTGCCAGGGACTAGTTTCTAAATCCGTCATGTTTTCATTGCACTTTGCTGGACTCTTAACACCAGTAAGATTAGGTTCTACTTCGCCATCACCTTTCTGTATAGAACTTTCTTCACCCCACTTGGTTTCGGGTTTACAGGCATTGACATCTGACCAGCCAAACTTCTAGGAACCACCCCATCCCATGTTCCTCTCCTGCAAGGCCTCCAATATACCTGAAGTTTGCAGCAATGGAGCTAAGACTGAAAAGGTCATTGGTGCAAGCTGCCATATAGAACATCTCAGTTTTCTAGGCTGCTGCATCTGGATGAGAAAACCTCTAGGCTGGAGTGAGACAGAAACTTCAGAGATATTGGCCATAATTTTCCAGTCCTCCTTAGAAATGGAGATGTTTATGGCAGAATAGAGAACTGTGAATTTTACATACTTGATCAAAAAATGATGTGAGGATAAGGCTAGTAACTATAGGTTAGTCAAAGTAACCTGTTTACTGGGAAGTTGCTACAAAATAAGAAATAAAATAATGATTTGTGATTGTGTAGATTAATAAATACATGGTGATTTTCCTTTATTAAAGTAAAATTCTGTTTAACTAACTTAATTTGAATGTTTTCATGGGTTGCAGAGACAATTCATTAGGGCAATGTAATTGATACTGTGTATTTTGGCTTGAAATTTGTCAAAAAGAAGCAGAATTAGTGGCCAGAAGCAGCTTTGATCTGGAATTGCCTTGGGTACAAGAAATAGTGTTGTAGGAAATGGTAGTTTCACAGGCTAGAAGAAGTTTTCAGTAATGTTTCCCAGGGCCTGGTGCAAGTATAGTGCTTTTCTTGATATGTTATTGCCTTGATTTCAGGTACATGGAGCAGCATTTAGAAATTTGCAAGTCATTCAAAATTTGAATTGAGAAGGATGCTGATGGAGCATCACACAGACTGGTGGAGTGGGAAGCAGAATAATAGTAATCTAAAGGATAAATTCTGCAGGAGCAGAGAAACCTGGGATAGGTATGCACAAATCTTTGAAAATGATGGTGCTGATTGAGAGAGCAAAGATTCTGGGCTCTATAGATAGTAGCATAGGATAGGCAAACAAAGTTGCTTTGAAACTTTTTAAAATAATCACTTGGCCATAATTGGATTACTATGTCTAGTTCTGAGTACTACAGATTAGGACAGTTGTGAAGGACTAAGAGAGAGTGCATGTATAACCAGAGGATGAGCAACTTTAGTTGCACCAGTAGAATGGTGAAGCTGGAGTTGTTGTTCGTTCAAGTAGAGAAGGCTGAGAGATTTGATGGAAGTATTCAAGACTCATGATGGGTCCAGACATAGTGAATAAAAAAACATTTTCCATTGCCAGAAGGTTTGAGAACTAGAGGACTCAGATTTAAAGTAATTAGCAAAAGAAGCAGGCACATGACAGTTATGATAATAAATTTGCTGCCTGAATAGTGGTGGAAACAGTTTCATTAGTTGTGCTTAAAGGAAAATAAAATTGCAGTGCTAACGGGCAAGAATCTGGAAATGATTGACTTAGGGCAACAACCACATTGCTAGTTTGAGGTTAGTTGACGAATCTAACACTCTTGAGGTGTGGAATTTCATCTCTGTACTTTCTTTCCAAAATTAGTAAAGAGAGCAGGATGTTATTGTGGTCCATAGCTTTATCAAGATTACCATTATAACATTATGCAGAACACCTATTGCACTGCTCGTACAGTGCACATGTTCCTCTGGCTCTGATTTAGAGACTTCTATGGTTTAATTTCTGTGGTCAAAACTAGGAGGCTCTACTCTTGAGTTGCATTATCACCAGAAAAATAAAATATACACCAATCCAATAATTACTATTAATAGCCGTATTAACTCTAGATATTTACATGACAAAGCTGGGTAAGGGAGGTTGTCCGCATGCAGGCAGCACCAACCTCCCCATCCATGGAGATTTAACAAACCTCGCAGGGTTATCTAGAAAAATTTGTGGACACATGAGTGAGCTCTTTCTGCTCAGTACAGCAATTTGGAGAGAAACAGGAATTAATCATTATCCAGCCTAACAAGTTTAGACCTGCCACATGGGGTGTGAAATGGGACTGACTGCATCGCTCTTGCAAAAAGCTAGATCAGCTCAGTGGACTGAGTGGCATCTTTTTGGCCTGTGCAGTTCAATGTCAATATTTCAAACTAATCATTAAATTGTCCATTGTCACTATGAACAATTTAACTGTACTCACTGCAAACAAGACTGTGGAAGGTCAGAAGCTGAGTGTTCTGCAATGAGTCACTGCTCACCCCCTGAACCCCTGTAGCCTTTCCACATTCTACAAGTCAGGAGTATGATGGAATTCTCACTACTTGGCTGGATGAGTGTATTAGGGAAGCTTCACGCCATCTAGAGCAAAGTATTTTCCCAAAATAGTAACCCATCCCTTGCCTCCATCATTGCCATACCATATCATGCAGTGTAGCAACTCAACAATGCCTCTCTTATCCACAATTTCTACCATCTATCAGCATAAGGGTGGAAGATGCAGGGAAATACTTACAGTGAGTTCCCCTCCAAAACACTCGGCATGCCTATTCAGAAATAGTCATTATCCCTCTGGAACTGGGGCAAGGTGGTAGGACTTCTCCCAAGGTACTGGAAGGCAACTCACTAGCTCCTTCAAAGTCATTTAGAATGGGTGATATTGAGTATGCTGATGTTGCCAGCAGTGCCTTCATCTTTTGAACATTTTTTAAATGTTACTATATGTAAGTCCATTAAGATAAATCCCAGGGCAACAGTAAATTCTTTCCTGAAATATAGGCGCAGTCTTCTCCAGGAATCTAATTTAGTTTCTTTAAATAACTTCTATCTTCTGCTTCAAATATGCAATGCATCTTATTAAACCAAGGAAAGAGGATTATGTTGTACATAGAAGATCTGGGCAGAATAATTCTGCTGAGTATTTCCCAGGACAGAACTATATTAAGACCATAAAACTGAGAATGCAGAGTGACAGGAGCTGAATTGTCTGAATGAGAAATGTACACTGAAGACAGTAAATAACAACTAGCTGTTTCTTTTTGAATACAAGGGAACAGTTGATTAATTGTAAAATTATCTTGATTATTTGGTTGTTAATGATTTACTTCAATTGTATCTATTTTGACAAAGGGATTCCAGGGTTTGAGATGCTTATAATTTTTCACTGCACAACGGGAGATTTGGAATGTAATATCAGGAAAAAGATGGGCAATGCATTGAAAGTTTGAATTCACATACAAAGATTTCTGAAACACCACTTGTGCATCGTATCGTATAACCTTAAAACCCTGTAGAGATGAAGAAATTAACTAAAACTAACAAATGTACAATGTTAATTTTATCTCATTGTGTTTACCACATTCTTGCACCCTATTTGTTGAATAAAAGAGAACTGAAGCTTTGCAAATATGTCTCTTGCACTGTTTTGATAAAAGAAATCAGTATTTTCTAGGAATAGGCCAAATTAAAGGCAGATACAGTCCCTGGTATAGTCTTTTTTATGCTCTTACCATTGAGCCAGCTATTTTCAGGAGTGTATAACGTATCAGTTGAATGCTTGTCAATTGAGCATGTGAAACAAAAATCAGAATGGGATATATTTGTGTGGTGGATTTGCTGAATTTGCAAGTTGCTGTGAATACATATAGATGCTGATATTTTGAGTTATTTGCTTTAATCATTAATTTAGCAATATTGGAAATTGTCCCTTTTTAAATCAGGCCTGTAACACAGCTCTCTGTGTGTGTGTGTGTGTGTTTCCAAAACTCTAGTAATAGATATTTTCCTAAGATAAGTTTTTTTTCAGGCAGGATTGTCATGAAAATTTCTTATCAGTGAGAAAGAGGAAATGGATGCTTTGGAATGTACTGAAAGATTCCTGTTAAAAAATAAATTATCTAAAGTTTGGAGTAAGAATATTTACAACCTGTGACTTAATCTTGTGTGTGTTTATACGTGCAACCTGTTGACAACACTTCAAGGATACTCATGAGCATATCACGGAAGACCTTGTACACCTTCGATCTGTACAGTTTTTTCTCATTTCCTCTCCACCATATTGGATCAATAGGTTTCATTTCATGGGTGTGCTGCAGTGGGGAGGAATATAATTCAGTGGAATATAATATATACTGTGGTCTGGATGAAGTTTGTACTTTCAGTTGTCCTATACTTTGGGTAAGTCCAAAAAGATGATCTTATTCCACAAGAAGAGAGGGCCAATCAATACCAATCTAATCAAGGTTCCTTTTTGACCCCACTTTCACCATCTTTCCTATCCAAAATATCACTCCACCTACCCCTTATGGAGGTTTTTTTCCCTCTAAGCTCAACCTTATTTGTTGTGTCTGATCTTCTGTCTCCGCTTTGGAGACATTTACACAGCCAGTGCTCTGGTGCCTCCAGTCTGTCAGCTTACAAATCTCTACAATTGCTGTTGGCTTATTTTTGCTGACAAATTTACTTCAGATTCCTGACCTTGCAGTCATTTTTGATCTTCCTCCAATTTGCTTTCAACTTCCATCACTCTACATTGCAGTTCTCATGACGTTCTTCAAAACCTATGCATTTCCCCTTTCTCTGTCCATGATCCTGTTTTGTGAAAGTATCTTATTAACCCCTTCCACCTTGCTGCATCTTTTGCCATCCCTTTATTAAAAAAAAATTGCGATTTATCTACCTCCAACACTTCAACAACTTTAAGTTCCCTGGCCCTGACTGCCTCATTTTCACTACGGACGTTGAGTCCCTGTACACTTCCATCCCCCATATGAAGGCCTTAAGGATCTCCACTTCTTCCTTGACAACAAACTCAACCAATCCCCCTCCACCACCACCCTCCTCCATCTGGCAGAGCTGGTGCTCACCCTCAACAACTTCTCTTTCTCCAACCCAAAGGTGTAGCCATGGGCACTCGCATGGGCCCCAGCTATGCCCGCCTTTTCATCAGCTACGTAGAACAGTTCATGTTCCAAGCCTACACCAGTAACGCTGCCCAACTCTTTCTCTGCTACATTGGTGACTGCATTGGGGCTGCTTCCTGCATTCATGCTGAGCTCATCGAGCTCATCAATTTCATTGACGTTGCCTCCAACTTCCACCCTGCCGTCCAATTTACTTGGTCCATGTCCAACACCTCTCTCCCCTTTCTGGATCTCTCTGTCTCCATCTCTGGGGACAGATTAACCATAGACATCTTTTACAAACCCACTGACTTCACAGTTACCTTTGACTATACCTCTTCTTCTCCTGTCACTTGCAAGGATGCTATCCCCTTCTCCCAGTTCCTCCGCCCCCACCACATCTACAGGCAGTCCCTGACTTACGAACGCCTGACTTACGAACATCCGTACCTACGAACGGGCCTTTGTGGGTCTCTGGGCTAAGTGCGCATGTGCGGCTGGGGAACCCCTGGGCCAAGTGCGCATGTGCGGCTGGGGCCAAGTGCGGCCGCGATGCTCGGGCCAATTGCGCATGCACAGCCTCGCTCCCTGGGCCTAGTGTACATGCGTGGCCTCGATCCTCAGGCCCAGTGTGTGTGTGTGGCTGGGGCCCAGTGCAGCCGCTATCCCCAGGCCTAGTGCATATGCGCAACCGTGATCCCCGGGCCTAGTGCGCATGCATGGCCGTGATCCATGGGCCTGGTGTGCATGCGCGGCCCCACTCCTCGGGCCTAGTGCGCATGTGCAGCTTCGATCCCTGGGCCCAGTGCGCGTGCTCGGACACTGTTCCAAGTTGCACACAAAATTGGGTTATGAACAGTCTCAGAAACGGAACTCAGTCGCAACCTGGGACTTCCTGTATTCCCATGATGTAACTTTCCATTCCATGACATCTGAGATGTTGTCATCTTTCAATAAATGGAGTTTCCTTCCACCACCATCAATGCAGGCCTCACCCACATCTCACCCATTTCCCGCAGGTCTGCCCTCACCCCATCTCTCCCCCAACATAACAGGGACAGGGTTCCCCTTGTCCTCACCTACCACCCAAGCCTCTGCATCCAACACATCATTCTCCGCAACTTCTGCCACCTCCAATGGGATCTTAACACTGGGCACATCTTCCCCTCTTCTCCACTCCCCCCCACTTCCCATAGGGATCGCTCCCTCCTTG
>JARFYF010000036.1:26156816-26173839 GCA_030265395.1 Rhina ancylostomus
TGTAATATCTAAAATAAAGTACATTAAAAGTGTATTGGAGGATTAGTATGAATAACATCCAGTAGACTAGAGAACTGCTAGTCAGACACCACCAAAGTCCTGAGCATGCCGGATTAAGAGTTTTACTGTATTGAGAATACACTCAGACTCTCGTGGAATATTTCAGATTAACTCATCCATGTAATTTTAAAAGTGTGTTCTGTTTTGGCTGACCAGTCTGTTCTTCAAGGCTTTTCCTAGGAAAATTCTGCTGCCAATGCTGGCCATCTGCCATTTATGAATTTCAATTAACACAATATGGTCTGTCAAAAAGCTCAGACACCAGCAGTGGTCGGGTCAGTTCAGGTCATATGGCAGCAAATGTAACCAACCACATACTCTTGAGGCAGCCATTTCAAAAGGCAGCATGAAGCAGGCAAAACAAACAACACGCTATGTGTGCCTCCCATTTAGCTCTAGTAGATGTGGTATAACTATCTACTCTGGCAATGACATTATGAAGATCAACGTTAACACCTTTTGAAAGTGGTTTCAAATACAATCCAAAATGCAGTAGCCTGTTTGCACATGCATCAGTACAGGAAATGCTTGTCAATGAAACTACTGTTGCCTGATACGTTTGCTGCTGATTCTCCAAAAACTTGAAGAAATGTGGCAAAAACTTACCTGGAGATAAGCAATTTCTAGATTTAAAAAAAAATCAATGTCAGCCCCTAAAAACATCAAATGATACCCAGGAAATGTACGTTGCAGGAGAAGGGGTTTTGGGATCCATGACTTTTTAGAGCCTAATCCATAATACAGAGGTTGTCTTCTTCCATCACCTTTTTTCAAATGGTGAGTACGACTCCTCCATTAATCTATAGTTGAAAAAATAATTTCCTGAACTCCAAGCCCTTCATCCTTTCTAAGCCCTCATAATTTTGTACAGTTCAATTTTCCATCAATCTCCTTTATCACAAAGAACACCAATCTAATCTGTCTCTCCTTGTCATTCTGATTTTCTGTTATGGAAACATACTTGTAAATCTGCTATGCGTTCTAACTTGTGCAATCACATCCTTCCACCTTCTATGGTAGCTGAAACTGGATGCAGTACTCCAGTAATTGGTGTTTTATATCATTGTTGCATGACTTCCCTTCTGTTTTAATCTACCCCTCAGCTAACCTCCTATCTATCTTGCTACCTTCAGGAAACTGTGGACCCATAAGCAAGGTCTCTCTGTTCCTCTGTGTCTAATCATTTATTATGTATCCTTTTGCTTTGTTTGCCTTTCTAAGGGTGTTACCTAAAATTGCTCTGGATTGAATTCCTGTTGCCGGTTTCCTGCGGCCTAATTAATCATTAGATATCTACCTGCAACTCTGAATTTCCTTTCTCATTCTCGTATGCCAATTTTGGTGGTACTGGAAAACTAGTTATAAATGTATATTTAACAAAAGGTAAGGGACCCACTGCACACACCTCTCTGGACATGAAATCTTTTCTTTCCAGATCAATTTGCCACATTAAACCCCTTGCTGAAGTCCTAGTATACCACATCAAATGTGGCAATCTCATTGACCTACCTCTAAACACTCTTATTAATTCAAGGAAGTTTGTCAGACGTGACCATCCAGCCCTTAACAAATCCAAACGCTGATTTGATTAATCTATGCCTCTCTAAATGTGAGTTTATGTTCCTTCTCAAATGTTTTCCAATAACCTGTGCATCCCTGATAATAGGTGAACTGAACAGTAGTCTACATGTTTGTCCTTTAAATAAAGATACTGCAACCTCCAGCAGTCTGTTTGTGTCAAGAGAGGGTTGGAAAATGATAGAGGCTGTACTTTTTCCTTTTTGTTTTTTGAAGCCTAGTATATCTGTTTTGTAAAGATGCTTGTGCCCGAGTGTCCTCTGTTTACATCTGATTATCTCATTATCATTTCCAGTTCTTCACATTTCTTGCTGTATCACAGCATGATAACGAACACAAATATTCGTGTAGATCTTCACATGTATTTGGTCTCCAAACACAGACAGCTGCAGGTCTCTAAAGGGCCCTTCTCTTTTGTTACAATTTTTTCTTTTACATACAATGTCATACTCTAATTTTTGTTTTATTACAATTACTGAGAGCTCAACACTGCAAGAAGTCTGAAAGGAGTATAGGTGTTGAAAATATAAAGCAGGGTATTTTTTTTTATCTGCCAAATTATTTTTGGATATTCTATTTGCTTTTATCACTCCCTTAAATGTTTATTGCCTTGGAATAAATTTCTTCAACTTGCATGAAAGAAATCTTGGGTAGCAACCAATCCTGTGAACCTGCTATTATGTTTTCATAGTGGAAAGTGCATCTGTGCTGAGCCACTGCAATGTCTTGGTGACCATAACTGCTCACGGCAACACAAGAAAATAGAAGCAGAAGTGGCCACCTTGCCCTTACATTCAATATGATCATGGCTAATTTGCCCCACGCCTTAACTTTGCTGTGCCAATTCCACTTAGCCTTCAGTTCCCAGATCTTTAAATATCTCTAGCGATCTGATCTCCACAACCCTACTGTATTGGAGTATTCCAGAGATTTACCATCCTCTGTGAGAAGGAATTCCCTTGCACCACAGTTTTGAAAATGACTGCCTCCTTATCTTGTAACTATAAGCCTCATTTGAGACTCTCCCACTAGTGGAAACATCTTAACATTTGCGCTGTCATGCTCCCTTCAGATCCTGTGTTTCAATAAGATCATCCTCATTCTTCTAAACTCCAATGAATGCAGATCTAAGTTTTTGGTCTTCCTATCCATAGAAGCCCTTGCTGTTTGTTTTGATATTACTGGCTAATTTACTTTCGTAATCAATTTTTCCCCATCATTAGATTTTAATCCCCTGGTGCTGGTTCCTGAAAAATTCCCAGTCCTCTGGGCTAATACTAGCTTTTGCTATGTTTGCATGCTCTTTTTGTTTTGATTTTAATATTTTCCTTGACCTCCTTTGCTAACCACATAGTTCTGTTTTCTCATTGAGTCCCTCTTTCTGAATGGTATAGTTTGCAGTTATTTGAAAATGCTCAAGCGCTTAAGCTATCTGCCACTGCTCACTCAGTGACTGTTCCATTAGCCCATTTTCCCTAATCCACTTTGGACAACTTCATATCTTTGTAATTGTCCTTATTTAAGTTGAGGACACTTAACTTGGATCAAAACTGTTTGCCCCCATACTGTATCTAGAATTCTACAGTGTTGTCAACACTACTCCGTGCAGGATCCTCAACTACAAGATCTCTTATTAATCCTATCACATTACACATGACCAAATCTAAAATAACCTGTTCTCAGCTGGGTATCTGCAGTAAACTGCTCTAAGAAGCAATCCCTGATGCACTTCACAAATTTCTCTTCCATAGTATCCTTGCCAATTTTATTAGTCTAATCAATATTCAGATTAAGATCATCCATGACAATTACATTTTCCTTGCATACCACTTGATATTTCCTTGTTTATGCTTTGTTCTACCATGAGACACCTTGGGTCCTGTTGACTATTCCCACGTATCTTTTCCCACTGTTCCTTATTGCCACCCAAACTGAAAGTATATCACAATCAACTGTATCCATATCACTATTCAGCAACTCACTGATACCTTCCTTGATTAACAATGGTATCCCACCTCCTTTCTCTCTTTGCATATTCTTTTGGAACATCAAATTGCCTGAAATATTGAGTTCCCAGTACATATTACGTCTTTGTTACATTACTCATCTATATCTATGATGTGTTCAAAACTATCTTGTCATAACTGTTGCTTGCATTCAGATAAAGAGCCTTGAACATTTGAGTTTTTACGATTTTTACTTTGGGTTCAATTTCTGCCACACTTTTTTTTGCCCCTTTTGATTTATTAAATCACACATCACATTATTTAATTCACACAGGCTCACTGTGCGTTCCAACTGAACAGCTCGGTTTTTCAACCTCCTGTACTGGTGTCAATGCCCTATGAATCAAAGTCCATTTCTCCTGCACTGATCTTCAAGCTGTGTGTTTACTTTACTAATCCTATTTGCCCTCTGTCTTTTTCCATGTGGTTCATGTGATAATCCAGCAGTTATCACCTTTGTGGTCTGCTTTTCTATTTTGCCATGAGCTGTTCATAATTCCTTTTAATAAAATCTTCTTCCCAGTCCTACTTAGACTCCGTAGATGATGGTAACTGGATTCTCCTCCTCCCACTCAAGTTCTTCCCAAGTTGATGTCAATTGAATGAAACATAACCACTCTACATTGGTAACACCCAATTAGTCAAGTTCTTCTCTGGATGCTCAGCAGTTTTGCAACAAGTGTGGTTTCCAGCTAAAGAGCATACCGAGTGAATTACAGAAGAACATGGCTCTATAATGAGAATCTTTAAAAGACTTTAGTCTTGCCCCAAATGTCTGTGTGTGTGCTTGCAGATGTGTGCAAATATTTAACTATTTGTTTTTTCCTTGGGACTAATAGTGTTGGGATTATACCCATGATTTTGGAATAGCACATGGAATTTTTATTTAATGACTAAATTATGCAAACGGGGTCATCTTTTTCATGATTAAAGCTTTGTGGTAGATATGATTCTACCAATCACTTTTGTCTTAGAGTAGTATAGCTCAGAAGCTAGTTCTTTGGCCCACCATATCCACATTAACCTTTTTCCCACCTGCACTAATCCCATTTTCCCATATTAGATCCATATTTTTCTGTGCCTTGCCTATTTAAGTATCTGTCTAAACATCACTTAAACATAGTGATTGTATCTATCTCCAGCTTCACCTCTGGCAGTAAGTTCCAGATATCAACCACATTTTAAAAAAAACATTTTTTCCTCTCAAATCCCCTTTAAAACTCCTTCCTCTCACCTTAAATCTATACCCTTTTGTTTTTGCTAAGCCTGCTATAGAGAAAAGGGGTCTGACTATCTACCCCATCTGTGCCTTTTATTTTATATACCTCTATCAGATCACCCCTCAGCCTCCTTTGCTTCAGAGAAAACAAACCCTGCTGATACAATCTCTCCCCATAACTAGTCCTTCAATGCAGGCAACATCCTAGTGAATTGCCTATGTACTCTCTCCAGCACAACCACATCCTTTTCTGTAGTGTAGCACCAGTGCTTTGAACCTTGGCATCACCATGAAATTTAACTGATTTGCTTTGTGATATATTCCCTCTATCTGCTCAGATATCTGCATTTTGAGAAGGAATTTTCCAGAACCAGTTTTACAGATAATCATTTTGTTAAAGCCCTGTGTAATTTTTCCCATGTACTTTTGTAAAAACGTGTTTCCATCTCTTGCTGGTGCCTTGATGTGATAGTTGAGCTAAAATTAAAACTCTACAGTCTTTAAAATATTAACATTAACTTCCATAAAACCAATGTTATAAACTTTTTCCTCTTTCCTCAGGAATTCTCAGCATGATAATCATTCGAACCCTTAGGAAGGACATAGCAAACTATAACAGAGAAGACGACATTGTATGTATTTTGCCTAGTGATCTTAAATGGAATGCGACCAGGAATAGAAATTTAAGTTGCTGTTGTTTCCAAAGAAATTCTTGTTTGCCTTCAGGTTTAGATTTTCAAGTTGCATATTTCGTCCTTGAGAATGTGGCTGTGTATATTAAAATTTTCCATACAGTACACTGCATCTGTAGAGCAGAAAAGACATCTAAGATTCTTTTACAGTTTGCTTACCTTTCTTAACAATCAACTTAATCCAATACCTTGTTGCCTCCTACATATATTTTACAAATCACTTCAACGTTCATATTCTTTTAACATCTTTACCTTTTGAGTATAAAAATCTATATGAAAAAAATTATAACAAACACCTGATTATATTAACAGTTCTTAAAGCCAAAAAGATCAAAATAAGTAATAAATTCTCCACCTATTTTCTAGTAATGCAGATACCTTGCACTTTGTCTCTTTCTTGGATTATTACCTAGAACTTGGTTGTGATACTATTGTAGACTATGCCTCATTGCTTTCACAAGATTTGCCTGTCTTTCTGTGCTCTGGAAATATCCAGTATATTTCTAGAATTCTAAATTGGTCTATTATAATATGCAAAACTTCAATGGGAAGTTTTATTTAAATTCTGTAATTTGATTTTGTATTCTTCCAATGATATTGGGAATGATGAACCCAACTTATTTTTTCCCCTGAGAACAATGAGAATTGATCCCAACAATTAAAAGAATTGATCCTGCGACAAATTAAATCATTGTGCATACATTTTAAGGATTATTCACTGAGTAAACTAAGTTGTAAGAAAAAGAATCTTTTCAAAATCAGTAACACAACTCTTGTAACAGACCACTGAGTGCTCTTCAAGTTCACTAATTGGAGATGTTTGCTGATGACTGTAGTTTCAGTTTTATTCATAACTGTTCAGGTAATGAAATAGGTTGTACCTTCATGCAGCAAGACCTAGTCAACATGCAAGCATGAGCTAATATGTGGCAGCAACATTTTTGTCACACTAGTCCCAGGCAAGGTCATCTCCAAAAGTAGTTTAACTACCTCTGTTTGGCATTCAGTGGAACTACCATTACCAAATCCTCCATTGCCAATATTCTGGATCATCACTGGCCAGAAAATTAACTGGATTATCCAGTTAAGTATTATGGCAAAAACATTAGTAAGATGTTTGCTATTCTGCAAATGCCTCGCCATCTTTTCTACCCCCCAGCATTTCTACAAGGAATTTATCAGGATATAGGACTATCTACTTGCCTGAATGTGACCAGTTCCAAAAACACTTGAAGCTTGATGCAACCCAGGACAAACCAACCATTTGATTGCCATCTGCTCCACCACTCTGAACATTCACCCTTTCACCACAGATGGACCACAGCTATAGTGTACCATCTACAAGATGCACTGCAACACCTTGTCAGGTTTTTTTCAACAATACCAATCAAACTGGTGATGTTTCCACTGAAGGGCCCGAACAGGCTCTACCTGCAAGTTCTCCACCAAGTCAGTTCACCACCTGATCTTTCCTTCATCGTTAGTATATCAGAATTTTAAAATTCCTTGCATCCATTTCTGCTATTGGGTATTTTCACACACAGAATACAGTGATTCAAGAAGACTGCTCATCATCACCTGTTTGTGACTGTTATTGGTAGGCATTAAGTTCTGCCATTTCACATGAGTGAACAGAAATATCTGTGAGAAATGTATCAGGAGATGCCCTGTACAAAATTAATTCAACCATACGAAAACCATAACATGGCTCAGTAGGTATCTGATGACATTGACTCCATGAAAAGCAGTTTATGCAGTGAGAAATCATCAAAATAAAACAATTCTGCAACTGCTCAGCCTGGGAGTATTGGTAGAGAGATAGGGAATTAAGAGCTAACATTCTGCATCAGTGGAAAGTCATCAAACTGAAATGCTAATTCTGTCTCCCTCGACAGATTTGCCTAACTTGTTGAGTATTTCTACCATTTTTTGTTTTATTTCAGAATTTAATTATCTACTTCTTAAAAAAATTTTACTTTAAGTCACCCCATCCTGGGTGTATTTTAGCTTTGTTCCTGTGAGTCCTTTTGGATTTCTGTCCTCTCGGGTTTCTTTTATGTGCTGTGCTAGTTGTTTTTGTTAGGAGATGACAAACCATGGCTTACCTGTTTGCATGATGTATTTGAGATGCTGGTTAAATGAAGTTAAAATAAAGTGCAGAGTACTAATAATAACAAAAAACATGTACATTTTATGTTCTTAGGAAGACACGATGGAAGAATCTGGTTGGAAGCTAGTCCATGGTGATGTATTCAGGCCACCCCACTATCCCATGATTCTCAGCTCTCTTTTAGGATCTGGGATCCAATTATTCTGCATGATACTAATTGTTATCAGTGAGTATTTGAAATCAGTTACTTTCAAAGTGTAAACAGCTAGGATTTTTACGCTTTTTGTAATGCAGCATATATGTTCATTTTTCAGTTGTTGCAATGTTAGGAATGCTTTCACCATCCAGCAGAGGGGCACTGATGACAACTGCTTGTTTTCTCTTCGTGTTCATGGGGTATGTTACCTGAAAGTACTTTTTTTAATAGTTTGTGCAATTTAACTAAGTGTTTTCCTCATCTGTTGTTTTTGTACTTAAACAGATCTCGTACAAAAATGAGCTAATTGTGCTCCCTCCTCTATCTCAGATGCACTTGACTAAGGTTGCTTCATTTTTAGTTGCTAAATGAGAAGCTGGCTTCAAAACCTATTGCTGAAACCCATCAACAGAGTTTGCACTTCAGATATTATTTTTCTGGAATTATCTGGCATGTGCTGGGCATAGCAGATATGTAGCATGAGAAAATTCATTAACCATAGTTCAGGAAGAAGTAAGACATTTCAGAGGCATCTATGTGGAAGTCTCATCAGTGGAATAAATAAGACAGACACAGGAACTAGTAGAATTGAATGGCATCCTTGTGTGAAGCGAGGTGGAAGGAAGTATAGTCAAGATAGCTGTGGGAATCTGTAACGGATGTTTTTCATTAATCTGCATGGAGACGCATCCAGAAATGGAAGAATCAGCAGGAGAGCAGGGTGGAATTTGGCAGCAAAAGTAATGAATTTTTAGAGCTCTTTCTAAGTGCAGACATTTATTTTGTCTTTCTTCCTATTCCTCTTAAAAGCATTTCATAGAATTTTGGTTCAATTCTCCTGTAAATATCAGGTTGTTAACCATTTCCACATTCAAAAACTAGTGAAAATTGGAATATAATTCTTTACACAGTAATTAACATGTGGAATTCTCTGAAGTGTAGAAAGAAGAATTGAATGGTTACATAAGAGGAATATGTGGCATGTGTTGTAAAGTGAGGTGAGAGGAGCTGAAGAAAAATATATCACTATGATAATTGAAGGGTGTGTGTTAACTCACCAGAAATGTTGACAAAATAACTGTTTAGGGGAAGTGGCAATAATAGCTTGTATTTTCAAATACAAGCTATTATTGCCACTTTAAGGCACATCACAAGAGGATTTTCAACAACATTTGACAATTATTTACTTGTCGCAGAATGTGGATGTCACTGGCAAGATCAGCAATTTCTACACAAACAGAAAATGCTGAAAATACTCAGCAGCTCAGGCCGTACCTCCAAGAAGAGAAACTTGAAGTGTTCAGATCAGAGACCCTACTTCTGACGATGGGTCTCCAGCCTGAAATGTTGTCTCTGTTTCTCTTCCCACTGATGTAGCTTGGCCTGCTGGCTGCTTCCAACACTTTTTGTTTTAGATTTCCAGCATCTGCAGTTTTTTAATTTCATCAGCATTTTATTGTCCATTCCTTCAACTTGAAACCCTGGTTTTTAGGCCTTTTCAAAAGACAGTTAAAGGTTAATTGCAGCATTCATTCAAGAGTTGAATGTAAGCTAGACTGGATAAGAACAGCATATTTGCTTCCTGAAATACCTAGGTGAATAATATGGGTGTTAAAGTGGCCATTATTGAGACCAGGTTTTTATTCCTAATTTTATTCCTAATTTTATTCCTAATTTTATTCCTAATTTGTCTCTGAATCAATAGTGGTTTCTGGATATGAATCCAATAACAAAACCACTGTACACAGTGCCATGTAAGATGGTGCAGGTGATCACAAATGAGGCTCTAGAGACATTTTAATAAGCTTCATAAGGAGGTAGGAATGAGAAGGTTAGGGAGGGAATTCCAGAACTTAGTCCTTGGTAGCTGAAGGCCCAACTACTAATGGGGGCTATTTAAAATCAGGATGTGCAAGAGGCTGGAGCTGGAGTTATACAGATGTGAGGGTTGTAGGGCTGGAAGAGATCTAGAGAAAGGTGCACGGTCACAGTGAGATTTTAAAATCAGAAATTTAAATCCAGGAGATGAATATATTCAGCAAATCCAATAATAAAGAGAACGGAGATGAAGAGTGCTCTAGGGAGAATACCATTATACAAAGTCATGGTTTTGATGGCAGCATGCGCCAAAAGATGGAGTCTACCAGCTGCAGAAATGTCATGAATGAAGGGACAAAGACTAGACAGACAGGATTATGCAGAGTGGAATGATCTGAAATTGCTTTGTCAAGTTTCTGGACTAGATTTGCTTTCATTTTCAAATTGTAATCCTATCTAGGATAACAGCCAGGTATTCAGGGTAGGTTCACAGACAAACAACCTTCTACAGAAGGAGACCTTGCAAGTCTTTTTCAGCCTCTTGTTGGTTGGGTGGAACATTGAGACTTCTGTCTTGCATGATTTGGATCCCAGAGGTTCCAGGTCAGGAATTGGCTTTCCAGAAGGTGCAAGTTACTTATGAACATCCTGTTTGCTCCTGTAATGTTGATAAGTCTGTCAACAGTGTAATGGCAACAGCTTGGATGAATTTCTGAGATTTGGTGTGAGGCATGTTTGTTTAGATGTATGCCTGTACAATAGGATACAGAGGTGATTGTATTTGATAATTATTTAATTGAACAGAAATTTGTCATCTTTTCCCCTCAGGTTATTTGGTGGTTATTTTGCTGGTCGTTTGTACCGCACTCTAAAAGGCCATCGATGGAGGAAAGGTGCTTTTTGCGTATGTATATTTGTCTGTTCTTATTTGAACCAAATATTTCAAACATTTCAATTATTTTTCAGGACAATTTAACACACAAACTTTCTAATAAAAATTTTTGTTAGCCTGGTTCAATTTTAGTTCACTGTACTCCTTCAAAGATAATATAAACATGAGTAAATTTTGCAGGGTTTAGCTTTTATTGTTGAAAGTTGTTAGTAAACTCCACAGCAGAGACTAGGCCTCAACAGTAGAGACAAGGCTTCAGGAGACAAGTGTGCAGTAAAATGAGATGAGAGGAGGTGAAGAGAAAAATATCACCATGATAGTCAAGTGGCATATGTTAACATGCCAGAATTGTTAACAGAGTAATTATTTTTGGGATAGTGGCTTTAACTGGACAAAAATAGCTTGTATATAAATAGTGCCTGTAATATACTTTAAGGCATTTCACATGAAGGTCTAGATTTTCTGTTAATAGCCAAGAGTCCCATTAAATTATTCATTATAAGTTGATTGTAAATTTATAGAGAATGCATTATTTTAAGTATTGGAGATGTAGGGCCATTTTTTTCCTTAGTAGGCACTGGGACCGAAGTGCCTTGTGCGCAAAAATAAAAAAAATGTATAATCTCACTGTAGAATTTAAAGAAATTATTCTTGTGAAAAAAGCAACAAATGAAAATTATACAATTTAGCCTCCTTGTTCTGCAACTAAATGTTAGGTATTTTCCATTCAGCTTGATTTCTTGGCTAATAAGCCCATGCTCAAAAATTGGATTTCAAATGACCGTAGGTATTTTGTGCGGTGTTACTTAATTTTATTTGCTTACCAGTCTGGGAAAGGTAACTTCAAGAAATGTAATAGATGTTTTGGAGGATATATCTATGAACTCAAAGGATTAATGCTCAGCTGAGGAAAGCAGCAAGTGTGTTTGGGCTAGTCTTTTGCTACACTGCGTCAAAGAAATACAGAATTTAAATGTTTTACTGCGTGCCCATAAGTTAATTGTGTTGTCCTTTTTCTACAGACTGCTACTCTGTATCCTGGCATCGTATTTGGATTGTGTTTTGTCCTAAATTGTTTTATTTGGGGCAAACATTCATCAGGAGCTGTAAGTATTGATATGGTTTGATTGTAATAAGATCTGTTATTTCCAGAATAATTTGTCACTGCCATACTCCAGAATAGTCTTGGAGAGGCTTATGGACAGCTGTTTATTTGTGAGAAATCTCAAAGCATGAAAATAGTATACATTGTATCTGCCTTCTTGCCCTCGAGTCCATCCCACCCTGCCCCTTCAATGCAGACCATATGGTGAAACAGCAAGTGCTCCTGAGGTCTATTTGAAGGCATGAGTTAGCGAAGGGATAGAAGGGCCAACGGCATGCTGGTCATGTGACGATGGATGAGAATGAGGTCTGGCAGCAGGCTGGCTCTGTGTTGGAGTGGGGGTGAGGGAGTATTTGTACAAAATGAGTTCAGACAACTCTGGCCCTGGGGGTGTACGTGATAGAACATAGAACACTACAGCACAGTACAGGCCCTTCAGCCCACAGTGTTGAGCTGACTTTTTATCCTGCTCTAAGATCTATCTAACCCTTCCCTCCAACATAGCCCCCTATTTTACTATCATTCACATGTCCATCTAAGAATCTCTTATGTCCCTAATGTATCTGCCCCCACAACGTCTGCCAGCAGTGCATTGCACACACCCACCACTCTTCTGTGTAAAAACAAACACTTACCCCTGACATTCACCTTATACCTTCCTCCAATCACCCTGAAATTATGTCCCCTTGTGTTAGCCATTGTCGCCCTGGATGTGACACTGGAACTTGTGTTCACCTGAGAGTGCAGAAGGAACGTGTAACATCAAATTGTAAAGGCTGACAGTAGGGTACTCCAAATACTGCACCTAATTATGTTCACTGTTACTGCCTGTTAGAAAAATTGTGCAAGGAGCGGTGGTGGTATTGACTGAACTTTTATTCAGAAATAGTACACATTTTTGTACTATCCATGGATAAAATTTCAATCTCTGGTCTCCTTGTAGAAAATGAGTGTAATTGGATATTTGTTCTGAATTGCATAATACTAAAGAATGAAATACACTCTTAACAAAACGTTGCTGGGGAGCATCTTGTGTTTAGTTAAGGCTTTGTTTTGCCTGATGATCATTTGTGTCTGCTTCTGATTTCCCAACAGTAAAATGGGTTCAGCGTCTTCCAGTTGGATGTTGTGAACTCTAAAAGTTGAATTACAATAAGAGGGTCATAGCATTGTTTGTAAAGTGCTCTTAAGCATAACTGGACATTTTAATTTCTGGATCAATTTCTCCAGTTTTATGGTCAATCTTTGTAAAACCTTTGTCTAAAAGTTCACGCTGTTTTGTCTTTTTGTTTTAAAGGTTCCCTTTCCTACGATGTTGGCTCTTCTTTGCATGTGGTTTGGCATCTCCCTCCCTTTAGTCTACCTTGGCTATTATTTTGGTTTTCGAAAACAACCTTATGACAACCCTGTGCGCACCAATCAAATACCACGTCAGGTCCCTGAGCAGAGATGGTACATGAACAAATTTGTTGGGTAAGTTGTAGCTTTGTAACAAATTTTGGATGTTATTAAAGCTCTGTAATGATGAGTTTTATCTTTATGATATAAGTGATTATCAATTTTATACTGCATACTTTTGGGTGACAGAGTTTAATTGGATTGGAGTTGGATTGTTCCCTTGCATTAAGCATATAAAAGTAATGTCCAAAAATTTGTGATCAGCAATGAAGTAATGATGCTCCCACTACAATCTAAACATTTTGGACGAGAATATCCTCTTTTTCCAATCGTGGCTGGCATTGATTCAATTCCGTTCTGGCATTGAGTAGCTGATGTAATCAATCAGACTGAGTAACTAATCACATACAACTAATCAGGAAGTTGAAAGCAATTCACTTTTTAAATATTGTGCAGAACACTAAAAATTGGGGCATTTGCATAAAAAAATAGAAGCTGAAGTACAGTGAAGTTTTAAAAAATACCTAACTTGAATGTTGAATTTTAAAATATAAGTGAAGGAATTGCAGTAAACAAATTGGTAGTTTTGAGGACCAAATAGTTAGCTATGAAATAATATTGTGGAAATATCACTTTCTGATATCACTTCTACGTGATCCTAGCTTTAATTTTAAGATGTGCCCTTGTTCTGCATTATGGATCTTGCAAGACAATTTTTCTGTTTATACAATGATCACAATTCCAACTTCTAAACTCAGAGGTCAAATCAGCACTAGGCAAACTTTCTTCACAATTATTTTTCCTTTTAATCCCGAAATATAATTCTGGTGAATTTGGACGGTACCATTTTCCAAGGTCAGTAGATTTTAAGTTTAGTGTAGAAGAACTGAACAAGAAATTTTTTGCACCTGGATAAATTTCTCATCTTAGAATATTCATTTTGTCAAACTTGCATTTTATCCCCTCAAGAGATAAACTGTCATTTGCCATTTTAGATTGCATTCTTTTTTGCCTGACATCTAAATTATGTTGCTGTTGTGCAGCTGCTAGTGTCATCATTGAGAAAATATTCCAACCTGCCTTCCCCGATCCAAAGTAGATGAACTTAAACTTCCACAAATTAATTGTCAACTTGTGCATTATAAACTTTTCTTTTGGGGAGAAAAAGCTGTCCAAAAAGAGTCATACATTATATTTCAAAAATACTTCCAGCCTGAGATTGATCTGCTACAGAAGCAGAAATTGAGGTGTGTAGAATTCTCTAGAGATCAAGCCCAGATAAAGATTTCTGCTTTTCCCAACAGGATTTTTAAAAACTATTTTAAGGAAAAAGGCTTGTGTTAAACTGCAGGCTGCATGTTACAATCCTTCTGGAATTTACTTTTTGTTTTCTCAGGATGTAGGCTTCAGTGGCAAGGTTGGCATTTATTGTCCGTTCCTAAATGCTCTGAGAAGGTAGACATGGCCTTTCTAACAGTTTAATAAAAATGCTGGAAATGTTCAGCAGTTAATGAAGTTATGTGCTCGCTTCATAGATGCTGACTTACCAGTTTAGTGCTTCTAACATGTTCTCGTTTTGTTACAGATTTCGGTTTTTTGTTTCAAGTTTAAAATGATTGTACTAATTTATCTCTTGATCTGATCCAAGTCCATTTGAATGTTACACAAGCAGAATAGTTACCCAATCATTATTGTCATTGTTTTTCTCCACATTGGTTAACTAGTTTAAACACCCTCTCCTTTCTCCATATACCCTTTATTCACTCTTTATGCAACTGTGTAATTTTCTTTTGAAAGACTTTGTAAACTCTGCTTCAACAATGGTTGATGGTAGACTTCCTTATTATAGCCACCTGCCACGTAGAAAGTGGCAGTCATCACTTCAGTTTTGTGATTATTTCAAATTTATGTTCTCTGGTTGTTGTCCTGTCAATCAATACAACTAGAAACATAGAAAACCTACAGCACAAAGCTGTGCGAACATGTCCCTACCTTAGAAATTACTAGGCTTACCCATAGCCCTCTATTTTCCAAAGGTCCATGTACCTATCCAAAAGTCTCTGAAAAGACCCTATCATATCCGCTTCCACCACCATTGCTGGCAGCCCACTCCATGCACTCACCACTCTCTGAGTAAAATAAACTTACTCTTGACATCTCCTCTGTACCTACTCCCCACCACCTTAAACCTGTGTCCTCTTATGGCAACTATTTCAGCCCTGGGACAAAGCCTCTGACTAGCCACACGATCAGTGCCTCTCATCATCTTATACACCTCTGTCAGGTCACACCTCATCCTCCGTTGCTCCAAGGAGAAAAGGCCGAGTTCCCTCAACCTGTTTCCATAAGGCATGCTCCCCAGTCCAGGCAACATCCTTGTAAATCTGCTCTGCACTCTTTCTATGGCTTCCACATTCTTCCTGTAGTGAGGCAACCAGAACTGAGCACAGTACTCCCAAGTGGGGTCTGACCAGGGTCCTATATAGCTGCAACAATACCTTTCGGCTCCCAAACTCATCATATGCCCTCGTAACCACAGAGTCAACCTGTGCAGCCACTCTGAGCGTCCCACGGACTCGGACCCCAGGATCCCTCTGATCCTCCACACTCCTATACCCTGCCATCACATTTGACCCACCAAAATGAACCATCCCACACTTAGCTGGGTTGAACTCCATCTGCCACCTCTCAGCCCAGCTGAACAGTCAATGAGGGCCGATTAACCTCTGTGTAGTTACAATGGGATAGAATCAGAATGGCCCACATCCACTGGCTGATTTTAATGGCCTTAAAGTATCAATGGATGTAACATTGATAAAATATTTTACAAGTGTCAGTAGAAGAAATTGTCAGTTTCCAAAGCGAATCTCTGAAGCGGCCTCCCGCTGCGAACTGGCAGCTGTGGTCTTAAAGACAACTGGTGCCTGTTTGATTACTGCCGGAGATTAAATGTAAGCTTTTAAAAACGACTGGCTGTCTGTTGAATTAGTTGCTTCCTACCCCTATTCCACAACTCCTGAAGATGTTTGCTTTTCTATAACTAACTTTCCTGCTTTGAAAACGCTTTAAACATTTGTGGGAGAATTTGCATAAAGTTGGATTTAAGGCGAGATGGGGAAAGTTTAAAGGAGATCTGAGAAGCAAGTTTTGCCTTTACACAGGGATGCTGGGTGCTTGGAATGTGCTGCCAGGAGAGGTGAAAGGAGATGAACAGAACAGTACAGCACAGGAACAGGCCCTTCGGCCCACCATGCCTGTACTGAACACGATGCCAAATTGAACTAATCCCATCTGCCTGCACATGATCCATGTCCCTCCATTCCCTGCCTGTTCATCTGTCTGTATCTGCCTCCACCACCACCCCGGCAGACCATTTCAGGCACCCACCACTCTACTTGCCCCACGCATCTCCCTTAAACCTGCCCCCTCTCACCTTAAATGCATGTCCTCTAGTATTGGACATTTTGACCCTGGGGAGAAAGATTCTGACTGTCTACCCTATCTGTGCCTCTCATAACTTAATAAACCTCTATCAGGTCTCCCCTCAGCCTCCCAACATTCCAGAGAAAACAACCCCAGTTTGTCCAACCTCTCCTTATAGCTCATACCCTCTAATCCAGGCAGCATCCTGGTAAATGATAGCGACGTAAAACATACAACAGTACAGCCCAATACAGGCCCTTCGGCCCACAATGTTATGCTGACCTTTAAACCTCACCCAAGACCATCTAACCCCTTCCTCCCACATATCCCTCAATTTTAAATTCCTCCGTATGCTTATCTAGTAATCTCTTGAATTTGACCAATCTACCTGCCTCCACCACTGCCCCAGGCAGCACATTCCACGCCCCAACCACTCTCTGGGTAAAAACCCTCCCTCTGATATCTCCCTTGAACTTCCCACCCATTACTTTAAAGCCGTGCCCTCTTGTATTGAGCATTGGTGCCC
>JARFYF010000036.1:26421599-26433051 GCA_030265395.1 Rhina ancylostomus
AGAGGAATCCCAACACGAACTGGATCTTCACAAAGGAATAGAGAACACAGGACTACTCTAGAGTAAACCTACTCTAAACAACTGGAACCAAAGTATACCTAAAGGTAGACCAATACTCTGGTGACTAGTGCTAGAGAAACACAGGTTCTTATGCAAGGCCCCTGATGGGGCTCAGGTGTGTATTATCTTATCAGTCCAGCATGGAATCCATGTGCTGGACAACAAGTCATTAACAGAGCCAGATTGAGGGCCAGAACTCAGAACCATGACAGAAACAAGGTCCAATAATGGGACAGATTGCAAAGAGACATAAGCACGCTGCTATTGATGAAAGAATGTTTGATGTTGACACCGAACATTAAAATAGGAATATTATATTTCACTCAGTGTAACCGATCTGTGAAACTAAGTGTCCCCATTTTTATTATTTTTCAATCCTTTTAACAAACTATATTTATATTTATTAAAATATGTTATTTCCCAATACTTTTTTTGCTTTTATTCAACACTTTTATTTAATACAAACATTCACGGGGAGATTATTGAACGAGATTAGGGGACTCGTGGAAAAATACATAGATCATTTTAGAGTGCATCGATGACAGGAGCTATGCTTATAAAACTATTTCGGGCGGTGACTGGCTCGGAGATGGGAGCTTTAATTTAGCTGACGATCTAACTCGACTGCACATGTATCGAGCAGTCCCGTTCCTGCAATACCACTCATTGCCTCGGGGCGGCAGAGTCGGCCCTTTGAAGCAAATCCCCTCGTATGCGCGGCCGTCCCGGAGGCTCACGGGCGTTGTAGTTCGCGCCGGAGGAGCGGCCGCCTCCCTCGGAGGGCGCGGCCGCCCGCTGGAACTACAAACGCCAGAGTGCACTGTCGGCCGCTTTCAAACAATAATTCAGCCGCGCGAGAGAAATCTTCCCTCTCCCCAACATGCGCCCCCTCCTCCTTCAATCACCCGTCCCCTCGGGGTTAGTGAGCGCCGTGAGACTCGGGTCCACACGACATAAATTGCTGGGGAGGGCAAAGCGCGGCGTGTTTTGAACGCGCGGGACTTTGCGCGGCCCCCGTTGCAAAAAAATAAATAGGCGGAGAAGAAAAACAACAATTGCTGCGGCTAATGACGTCAGTTGCCCTTTGGCCCTGTTTTCATTATGGCCGTTTGCGTAGCTTAGGAGCCCCGGGATCCGCAGAGTGAGCAGCGTCCGCCCGGTTGCAGCCCGACCATTGCACCGCTCGCCCGCCTGCCTGCAGCCCGCCCGCCCTCGGCTTTGGAACGCGAGTGTATCCAGTGCGGCGCCCGGCGCGGACACAACGTTCTGAACTGTATCTTTCCCTTTGCAAGAAGCAACAAAGAAGAAGCAAGCAGAGAAGGAGGGAGGAGGAGGAGGGAGAAAATGAAAGACAAGCAGCAGCAGCAGAAGAAGAAGAAGGACCGCACGTGGGCTGAGGCTGCCCGCATGGTAACTAAGAGCGTTTGAGATTTTCATTCCCCCATTCAGAGCCATCTGAAATGGGTTCATGACCCGATGGGGGGCGGGCGCTTTGCTCTGGCTCCTGGAACAATAATAAATGGAGCAATCAAGGCTCATCCAGCACACGTTTATCATGTGTGTCACCCTCCGGGGCACCCGCGTCTCCTTTTTTTATTCTTCCCCCCCCCCCCAAAAAAAATTTCCAATTCACTCTCTTTCTCTCTGTCCTTGCCATCTCTTAAAAGCAGTTAAAGTTTATGTGTTTGCTTTTACAGTTTTTGTTCTATATTTATTTATATTAACACATGCATGTAAACATTTTAGTGCGAGTCATGCCTGTGGGTAGCATTTACATGAGCATCAATAATCCATATGTGTTTTTGCTCTTGGGTTTTTTGCTGTTGTCAGATATTCGTGCAACAACGTAAAAACTATCAAGCTGTTTTCCCTTTTTTTGTAGCTTGCATTGTGGTGAAATTTAATATGCTGTGTATTAATTTCTGGCAGTGACTCATTCTCCTTTAGTTAGTTTAGACTGCTTTGTAGTCTCCCAAGAATTCCATAGCTATGCAGACGTGGTTCCCGGTCATAAATGAATTTTGCGCTGTGTAGCGTAACAGGTTTCGGACATAACCGAATTAATCTCTGGCGTGGTCATGGTGCTATGTCACAGAATGTCTGGAACTTATAACATTTGACTGTCCATTCCATTAAGGAGGATTGGCATTGATTGCATTCCCTTCCCTCTGCCGCATCACTTAATTGTGAACTGAATGCAGCTACTGTAACTAAAATTGATTGATATTGTATACTATTACGATAATTTAGCTCAGATGCACTCAATATTGTACTTACGATTGTGCCATAGACGTTGAGCATAAAAGCCCATGTCTATTTCACTGCTTTTTAAGGCTAATTTGTGGCATATGTTTTATCTAATCACATGATGTTTCATAGTGTCTTCTGTTAATGCGTGTTATGCATTTGTCAGCACATTGCTTATAAATAGAAATTTATGTGCCGTATCAGACTCTAGGTATAAAAGCAAAACACTGCAAATGCTGGAAATCTGAATTTATTTTTTAAAAAGTGCTAGAAATACCCAGGGTAGAATCGTCTTTGGAGAAAGAAATGGTTAACGTTTCAGATCACTCCTTTTTCTATGGTTTGATTTGCTTTGTATTTTCAGCATTTTAGTTGTTTCATACTTATGAGATCTATAGCTCTTGGTTTTGTGTAAATTGTATAAGTATTGGTATTTTAGAAGTTCCTGTTTGTTTTAATTTAGTGCTAAACTTTTAATGAGAACTGATATGAAATGTTTAGTGTGAATCCTTGGACATTGGTTGGGTTGTGACAAGCATACACTTAGCCAGTGATTGTTGGATTGTAGTGTTCTGCTGCAACAGAATAGTAATTTAAGCCTTTTGGAGTTGGAGTGGCTGTGTTAAAGCTTTTCCTCCCCATTACCTTTTATACATCATTGTTTTTGAAAGGTGGCATTTCATGGTGCCAATGTTGTGTGCCATTGTTGTCCTTAATTCAAATATATTAAGTATCAAGCCATTTACAGTAAAAACATAATGGAACATTGCTAGTATGATAGTGATTTGTAAAGCAAGAATCTAACGAGTACCCTTGTGACAGATAACAGAATGACTTGTCAATATTTTTAATGTTTAATTTGAATGCATGTGTAGTGATATGTTTTAGACGTGCCAATAAAAGATTGCACATTTAGTCTTGAAGGAAAAATGAAGTTATCAACTGGACTGTGTAATGTGTGGTCTTTAATTTCAGCATATTGGCTGCATTGTCATAATCAAGCTCAGTGATCTAATAGAGAATATTGTACTTTCCACAAGTTTGTGTATGAAGTTGAAAGGGACGGCCTCTTCAAATGAACAACCATACTGCTCTGATTTTGGTGTCTCTTAACCTTCCTTCCAAAACAATTAGAAGAGCAGAACATTAGGCGTACTAGTCTGCAATTTGATGCTTGTTGTGCTGGAGCTAGTGCAGAGGAGATTCTAGGGACGTTGCCTGGACTGGAGTACTTCACTTACTAGGAGCAGATATGCTGTTTTTGTTTTCCCTGGAGTGGAGGAGGCTGAGGGGTGACCTGATCCAGGTATATCGAAGTCTGAGGGGGATAGTAAAATTCTTTTTCCTATGGTGGAGGGGGTCAAAGGCAAGTGGGCATAGGTTTCAGGTGAGGTTTTGAGGGGATCTGAGGGGGAATTTTTTCACACAGTGGTTGGGAGTCGAATGAACTGTCTGAAGAGATGGAGGAAGATACTGGTATGTAGACAAGCTATTTAAGAGCTTTTCTAGATGACTCATTTAAGAAGCATTCAGAAAAGCTCTGAAGTAGCAATAGCATAGAAGGCTATGGACCTAATATGGGTAAGTGGGATTAGTATGGATGGGGTGCATTGGTTGGCAGAGATGAGATGGACCAAAGGTCCTGTTTCTGCTCTGACTCTTCCAAGAGAGACTGTTTTTACTTCTCAAATATTTTCAATGTGCTCCTTTATTTTTGCAACATGCTTTATGGTGGATTGGCTGTCCATTGGCCCATTATAGATCAACATATGTTTCCACAGTAACTGCTCATTATTCATGGGAGTTTTATTAACCAATGAGGTCATCTGTGTTATTATCTGTAAAAGAGTTTGAATTATTTTTGCAACAGAAGTATAAAATGCAATCATTCTTTAAAAAGTTGTTAGTTAATAGTGTGTTCTGAGTGTTACGAGACTGGATATTGACTCGGTGGGTTATTTACATTGGAAGTTATCAAAAGCTGTACCTGTTTAGTTTGAATAAGTTCAGGCATCATTCCGACATGCTGCTAGCATAAAGTAGTTTTGGTTGTTGTCTGAAACCCTACAATTTATTGCCATATATTTTCAAAGTTGGATTGTGGAAGTCTGAGACTCCCTTTTCATTACTTTGTAATTGGCTATAATTATAATAATCAGCCCAGTGCTCTACTTTTATCTACTTTACAGGTAGTGGGCCAAGATTTGCCGTCAAAATAATGGCGCTCAAGGTTTATTTATGTGCTAATTGTACACCAGCATTAGGAGTTGCAGCACAGCCCAAATTGTGCAGTTAGCGTCATGAGCGATATCTTCCTCTCTGGCCACTATTGAAATGGATTGAATGGCATCAATTGCTCAATTGTATGATAGCTACAAAGTTGAGTTGTGATTGTCCATTTCAGCCCAAGTATCCCTTTGGCATCATGTGAATTACTGACAAACAATGTCTTGGGCACTGACATTTAATTTGTACAAATGCAGTGTTATTTTTCTGAACTTTAATTAGATATTATAAAACCTGGGTTTTTTTTCCAATTTAATCCCCTTTCTTTTCTCCATTTTATGATGGCATTAGATTCAATCAGTCACTAATTTGCATTTCCTTCAGTCTGAGCATCTATGGGCTACATCTTGCTGCCGTGCCCAGCCAGGGTTGGGATGCCTGCACTGCCCATGCAAGAGGTTTCACCTTGCTGGTGGGCGGATCCCAGACTCCATTGACTCCATCCAGACTGAGTGGTGCCAGTAAAGGAGCCCCACCATGAAACCCATGTTACAGTGAGCAAAGCCCAGCTCCCACCCTTGCTGGTTGTCAAATGAAAAGGATTTTTAAATATTGAATATCTCTAAAATTCAGAAATGTATAAATCTTAAAAATACAGTAAGTTTAGTTTTCAAAAAAATCTTTAAAATTTTCCAGAAATATCTGGGAAGTCTTGGTGCGATGGAGTTCCGATGTCGAGTCCAGTGCTGGTGCAAACTGAGATTCAGAATCTGCTCCCATTGGAAATCGTATGATTGCAGTTCTATTCAAAGTTGCCAGGATTTACTGGCAAAATCTGAGCCAATGTAACTGCTTCTGTGAAAGCTTTTTGTATCTTCAATTCTAGCATTTAACTGCTTTACTGACACCAGTTTATTTTTTCCCTTCCCACTGCCTCCAATAAGATTTGTTCCTCCTCCTTGGTACTCCAAAGGAAAGTTGCTTTTGATCCCCTATCCTGAATTTGCTTTATGATAGTAGGCACCTATTGTCTCTTGCGAGTTAACATGTAAGTGCATTTAGGATTAACATTTACTATTCCATCCTTGAAGTTTATAACTTGTAGCTTCTAAGTTATATGGCTCCTTTCCATGTAGTTTGCTTTAAGGTGGGAGCTTTTTATTCCCTTTAAATTTCTCTCATAGTGAACCCCTGTTATCCCAAGGATTAATGCTGTTTCTTGTTGTACACAAGTCTTGGATATTTTTGTATTTTAATCAGAACTAGATGTGTGGCTCAAAATAGACTAATACGGAATCTATGTAGATTTGGTACTTTTGAAGTGTTTCAAATGAATGCAGATATGACCATGATTTTTTATATACAGTTTATGAAATCAGAATGCATTGCTTTAAGTGTTTTTAAAAAAAAGTATAAAATTGATTTTTGGACTTTCCCATTCAATCCACTTTCTGTTTTAATGGTTATTGCTGTTTTTGCTGACCTTGGGTGCTAGGTTTCAGAATATCACAAAGTGATGCTTTTGATACAGCTAGTTATTTGATGCAACCAGTGCAAGTTGGAGCTGATAAATATCACTCTTCCACATGTCTAGTGATTACTGTATGTGAAAACATTACTCATAGTATTTGTTATAAATGTCAAGGGACTGTAGTAAGATGAGTTCATTGTGTTGGGTTCCAGATGCTGTGTTAACATGCACTTAGTATGTTGGAACTACATTAACTGTGTGAAATAAATTGCTTTGCCTGAAAATTACACACTGCTGCTTCCTTAACTTTTCGAAAAGGGTTTATGCTATAAATCTTAAAAGGATTACCTGAAACTGCATTGTATAATTTTCCTGATAAAATACTGGCTAAAGGGGGATAAAACCTTAAAAATTGGCATTTAAGTATTCCTTTAAATAGCCTTTCCACACCTTTGAATAACAGTTGAGATTTTAAGGTTAGCAGTGAACCATTACTACTTGCTGCTGATGCTAAGAACACACTTGCCATTTGGTAGTTTAAATTTGCTGGATGAAAGCTTCCAAGTCTTTACTGGCAAGGCCCTAAATGTGAAAGGGCCATAGGCTTCAGGGAGGCAACATGAGCCAAGCCCTGCCTTCAATACAGCTGAAAAAAACAACTTTGACAACCATCTTATCTGCAACCAATTCCCTGTCAAAACTATGGAAAACATTAAATGTTAATGCCTTACACCTTGATGTATTTAAAAAAAAATTATTAGGACTATTAAATATTTTATAATTTATGATTAATTTAAGCTTTTTAAATAATCTTGAACAAGCCAATTCCCACACAGCCTTCTCTCTCCATTCAAATGAATAGTAATGTGGTTCCTGGTTCAAGTGTTATGGAATTATTTCCAAGTGAACTGCCATCTTCCAAAAGTGGAAAAGGAACATCTGAGTGCAGTCAACTCACTGGCCCACTGCAGACATCAACCTTCGTCATTTGTGGGTTTGTGTGAATATATTTCTTTTGAAAATAAAAGGGAAATGTGAATGTTGTGGCATTGATGTGGATAAATGCTGGCAATTCCATGTGGAGCTGCCTGTACTTCCTGGCAAAAACTGGATTGATAGTTTCCTCCATCTTCTAAGACTGCAATTGCACTCCACCTGTAGCTGTGAAGTATGTCCCTCAGGGACAGAATGATGCCCACTTTACATTGCATTCACCAGTTTGGAGTCGACACTAAGCTTGTATAGTGATAGTGTATTAGAGTACATTCTAAGCTGATTTTTGTTTTGCATTGCACTGTCCTGGATTTTATTTTTGAATGAAACTATTTTGCAATGTTTGCTGCTGTGCCAGTTTGGGGCCCAGTACTGGGTGATGTATTGATGCACATGTAGAACTACAGCTTAGCCTTAGCCATGAAGAGAATTCAAAGGATCTGAATATTTCTCTTCCTACATCCTATAGTGTTAAACATGAATATTTTAGATTGGTGCTTTTTGCAGTTTAGATCATAACTGAAAAATATTTGTTAGCTTCTGTATTCATTGAGCTAAAACTAGCAGCATTGAATAGAATTGGATTTAATATAATTAAACTACACAAGTTCCAATTTGGCACAATAACTAGTTCCTGACTGATTTTGTGGTGATATGGTAAGAGAATAGTATTACAGAAGCCATGTTAGAGGTTAGTTGATTTCTCTGAAGTGCTCAATTCTAACTTGCAACCTTCATCAATGTTAGGATTAAGGTTTCTAAATGTCACACTTCATGTTGCTGTTTGTTGATAATTATGTTATTAAAGCTTCACATTGCTTCAGACTCAGAGCGGAACAATGTATTGCTATTGCAAAAATTCAATTCACAATTGTTCTTTATTCTAGGGGTCATAAATGCTTACTGACACTTCTGCACAGGTCTCTTGTGATGTGGAAAATAGTAGATTTTAGGCACAGTGGATATAACTTTACATGGTGTTTTGCAGTTTGGGACTTAATGTGCTGCAAGATGAACTATTGGTGCTTGTTTATTGATTTGGTTTTATCAGTTTATTGCAGATGCTTTTGTTTGGAAGTAGAGTGCTTTATAGCACAATAATTTGGCTTGTGAATTTCCTAAGTACTATGAATGATGAGCAGTCTTACTCAGGCCATTTTGATGTTAGTTTTGATGCCTTTTAAAACTTGATCTAGCTGAATTCCTTGCGGAGTACTGTATGTTCTGAGTCATCAATCTAGGAATCTATTTCCTTCCCAAGTCTCTTGACACTCTACTTGTTTGTTCTTTTTTTTGCATGCAAGCAAAACTTCAATCAGAAATCTGCTATGATGGAAAAGGGGAGGCAGGAGGGCTGGAAGTAAAAAAACTGTTCTTTTTTGGAAACAAAGTGGCATATATTTTACATATCTTCCAGGAAGTGTAATTTTCTTTATCCATTGAAGGCAGATGTTCAATATTACTTAAAGATCTGCAAGCATTTTACCCTTCATCTGTTTAAGATGTGGCTGTTTTTTTTATTGGGATGACCAGGAAATATAAATCTTTCTCTACAAAGATTTAAATATTTAAACCAAACCTTTTGTCAGCACAGTTTAAATTTGGGACTTTTATGTAAAATGGATCTTGATTGATGTCAGAATCCTTCCAGATCTTAATATTTATATGAATGAGAAATTGACATCTGTGTATGTAAACATAATTTGCTGTAGATATTTTGCAGAGTTTGCAAAGTTTTCTACATTAAAATTTATGCTCATTTAAGTTTTATTTTGTTGTAAATATAATCTGTTGTTAATTGACTAGAGGAACCTATATTTTGCTTTAAGGAAATAAAAGTTCCAGTCAGCTGGCACGTATTGCAATGAACAGAACATTTTGTCAACTATGCAACATTATTATACTTTCAAGTTCTTAAACACTAGATTAATTAGAATAAAGAGCTAATGAAGAACTAGCTTCAAATTAATATCATGAGGTCTTAAAACTGCACAAGAATGATAAGCTCTTCATGTTGTAAAAGTTTTTTTTTGTCCTTTCTCTCCTTAGCAAGTTTCTCTACAAAATCTTATGTTTTTGTAGGAAGTAGAGCAGGGAAAAAACTTTGTGATTTCACCATTTTGTATAGGTTATCATTTCATTCATCAATATTCTTGAGCATTAACCTTCATAAAATTAAATAGATTTTGTAAATCTGAACTAGCACATCTAGGCAATTATTGTACATTTTGTATCCAGAACCATATAACGTTATTAAATTTGTTAGTACTTATGCAATATATTCCTCTCATTGAAGTGGTCTGGGCTATAAATACTTTAGTACTTTCTTCCTGACTTCCTCCAAACAGATTACTTTTCAAATAAATTGGCTTTTAACTAGTATTTTCATTTTGCTTTTGTGTTAAGGAAAATCTTGTAATTAAGAACTGGCATTGCACGTGATGCCTAAAAGTAGAAAATGTAGATAAATCTTTCAGGATTAGTTTTCTCTTTGGCAGTGACTCATGCATCAGGCATGTTTTGAGCAGGCAGTATACAGATTGAGAGTCGCTGAACCATGACTCCACTGAAGGATGAGTGTCCAGTTAGCAGCCTTGATATTGAAATCTTCAAATGAGCTGAAATATCTTTTTTCTCCCCCTCTTGAAGAAAAACTGAAATTGTTTAAAACAAAAAGTCATTCTTGTTTTGAGCAGAGTGACACAATGTAAATGTTATGTGGTATCTTTATGTTATAAAATTTTTAACTCAATTGGGTTCATATAACTATTTCTTGAGCACTGCTTTGAATTAGATTTAGAATGTGGGAAGTCTGAAATATTAGAATATGGAACAGGCCCTTCGGCCCATGTTGTTGTGCCGAACTAATTAAATGACTCACTAAACTAATCCCTTCTGCCTACACAATGTCCATATCTCTCCATTCTTTGCACCTTCATGTTCCTACCTAAGAGCCTCTTAAATGCATCTACCATATTTGCTTCTACTACCATCCCTGGCAGCATTTCCAGGCACCCAACATTGTCTATGTGTTTTGAATTTGTCCCCCCTCACCTTTAAATGTATGCCTTCTGGTATTAGACATTTTGACCTGGGGGAATAAAGAGACCAGCTGCCTACTCTATTTCTGCCTCATAATCCTACCAGATAATTTTTGTAAACATTCATGAAATATGTAGTGTCCAGTTGTATAACTGAGAAGATTCTCAGTGATAGATAATTACCCCTTCCACCCTATTATAAGATTTAGTTTCTTAACAGATGCAGTTGATTTAATTCTTGGTTTGCTTTGCATGTTGCTTTTTGCTGTGTATCATCTCTTGTGTTCAACCAAGTGGTTGATGTGTGCACATATATATTTTCCCCTATTCCTGTGGGGAAGCACCTCACTTGTGTTTGGGGCCTCCCCTGATAGAACAGTACTTCAAAAACAAAGTGTATTTTCCATTAAATACTTTTTAAAAATGGCATCCATTTAGGGTTATTTATGTTGTATGCCTGGGACTGGCTATTTACTGGCAGCATTCTTGTAGCACACATGAAAATGTGCATCCTGAAATAGTCAGTTTGTGCTGCACTGAGGTTAGTATTAGTGAATGTCATTATATTTCAACAGGGAGGAGGGGACACATCCATTACCTTCCTATTCATTTTTATATGACCATCTGAAAAAGAAATTTCAAGTTAACGCTTAAGTGGTGGTCTTCCATCAGCATCCAAATGTTGAATAGAGTCACAAACAAAACATGTGGAAACCTACAGAATTTTGCCTGAATGACTTCAGTTTCCACAGCCATGTCAAGAACTATCAAATCCCCAATTTTTTCCATTGGCACTTTACTGTTAACATCGAAGTCCAAATCAATAATGTTGGCTGTTTCATAAAGAGAACTGGCAATCAGTTAAGATATCTCCCTGCATATTTGTTTTGCATGTCTTCAGTTATTGCAATTTAAATGAACATCAGCCACACTAAACAAAATGCATGTAGGATTTAATCAAGTTCAATATTACTGCTGTTGGAATGATTTATAGTGCTTGGATTGCTAGGCAGTTGTGAATCTGCTACAGTTTGCAATGTTGCTTTCTATAACAGCCTTGGACTCTGTAAAACAAAAGTGAATGACCTAATCTATTATACTCTCAGAAGTTTGGATAGCAAACTTAGAATAGCAGGTGTTTATACATTTGCAAGCCAACATACTAAAGCTGCAAGGGGAAAAAACTGAATGGAAATTTCAGTCTAAATTTTCTCTTGCCCATATGGATATTCCCAGATACTACATGAAGTTGTGACGCTTTAACTTTTAAGTCTTGTGTAGTGTTTCCTGACTGGGTCACTCTGTTAATATTCTCGGTGCAATACAATCCCTGAGACTAGAAGCTAAATGCTAGTATTGCAGGAATCTCTGTATGGTGTTAATATGAACAATTTGGCTATGGCATAAAGAATCA
>JARFYF010000036.1:26569853-26580447 GCA_030265395.1 Rhina ancylostomus
TCTCCCAATCACTGCTCTCGTCACATACTGGAATCCACACTTAATACCACGCACGCTCTTGACCTCTTTCTCTGACAACACAGACTAACTCTGTTTCAAAGCTGCCCCAGCTTTCTCTTCATCATTTGGTGCTTCTCCATTCTTCCAGGTCTCAAAATCACAAATTTCAACAACTCTGAATCCTAGTACTTCTTCAGATCTCCCTTCCACTTCACGTTCCTCTGATCCTGTCTCTCACCCATGTCTTGTCTCTAGCAGGTTTTCACTATCCCTTCTGGTCCTTCCCTCTTTGATCCTGAACAATCAGCCCTCAGTGGAGGCCTTAGCTTCATCCCCCTACAGGCCCATCTCAGTGAATTCCAAGCCCAACAGGCTGTGTTGGCACTTTTTCTGCTATCTTCCTAAAACATCCACTCCTTTGGCCAGGAGAATTCACCACAAACAATGGACTGTTTTTCCCATCTTCAGAATCTCTGATCCATCTGGATCCCTTTCTCTGGACATTAACCTTTAGATCGATTCATCACTAACTGCTGGCAAGGCATTGACCATTGCCAAGGTAGGGAAGACCAGATTGTGAGCACTAAATGTGGTGCCAGTAGGCTAAACTGAAGCAAGTACAAAGTTGATTCACCTTGAAGGAGTGTATGGGTCACTGGATTGTGGGATGAAGAGAAGAGGTAAAAGGGCAGATTTTCAATCTCTTGCAACTGCATTGGCGTGTGCCTTCAGAAGGGAAATGTGTGACAGTGGAGATGGTAGAGTGAACTGCAGAGTTCTGAAGGGGATGAGGAAGATGTATCTAGGTAATGGCATCACATTGAAGGTGGTGGAACTATGGTAATAACATTATGATTCCCTCTCTGAACTTGAAACACTCCACTCATTTAGGACCAAACCCAATGTTACAATCAAACCTACTTACAACACTGTCGCTCCTGTTATTGGACAAATTAACCTCCACCTACAGAGGATAAATGCCAGTTCTCTGACATACCTCATACCTCGTTCTAAACGATGGCCCATCACTGAACAGCTAGCCATCATCTCCCAGACAACCACTGGCCTCATTTCTTCCTGAGATCTTCCTTCCACAGCTTCAAGCCTCAAAGTCCATCAACCACACTGAATTCACTTCAATCATCTCCCCGAAGTCCACAAGCAAGACAGTTCTGGTTTTTGTCCCACAGAACTTAAATCTTTATTCTATTTTTCCTTATCCAGTCTCTTCCCACTTACATCAATCCTCCATCATTTTCCAACTTCCCGGTCGTAAATGACTCATTTTCATCATGGACATCTAATCCCTCTGCACCTTCATTCCATAACAGAATGATCTGAGTGCCCTTCACTTCCTCCCTGCAGAGTCCCAATCTTGCCCTCTCTACCACCAATCTCCTTCACCTGCTCATCTCATTCTATCATGGAACATCTTCTCCTTTACTCTACTCATTTCTTCCAAGTGAAAAGTGCAGTTATGGAAACCCACATGAGTCCAAGTAATACCTACCTCCTTGTGGTATATATGGAACAGTCTTTATTTCAGTCCTACTCAGGCCTCCTTCCTCATCCTTTTTCCTGGTACATTGATAATTACATTAGTGGTCAACCCAGCTCTTATAAAGAAATATTGTGTTACCTTTAATGCCAATGTCTATCCTGCTCTCACGTTCACATAGATCATATCTGACTTTTCCCTCCTCTTTCTCAACTTCTCAATCTCCATCTCAGGAGATAAGTTAGTGACCAAAATTCATTAGAAGCCCACAGGCTCCCAGAGCTATCATTACTACATCTTCTCCCACTCTGCTTCTTGAAAGGATTCCATTCTATTTTCCCAGGTTTTTTGCCTCCATCATATTTACTGTGATGACAATACAATTTCACCCCAGTGCTTCAGAAATGTCTTCCTTTCTCATTATTCGTGGTTTTCCCCTCTGGACCATTTCCTGCACCTCAGCTCTCACCCACTCTCCTCCCACCCAGAGCAAGGATAGGGAATATTTGTCTTCACTTTCTACCTCACCAGCCTCCACATTCGACAGATCATCCTCCGTAAATTGCCACTATTTTCAATGTGATGCCACACCAGGCACATCTTCCCCTTCTGTCCTCTTTCAGAATCCTGAAGGGACCGTTTCTTTGTAAACGCACACCTTGGTTCACCACTCCACATAATACCTCATTTACTTTGCAAAGGTGAGCCTGATCTCCCAGTTGCCTTTCACTTTAATTTTGCAACCCTTTCCCACCCTGTCTTTGGTCACTTTCTCTGTTCCAAAAAAATTCCAATGCAATCTCAAGGAATCATCTTCGAACAAGGCATTTTACAATCCTCAGAACTCAACACTGAATTCAAAAATTTCACCTAACAAATCTTTCCTGCCTGTATCAGAACTAGCCAGTTCTAATGAAAACTCATCAACTTCAACATTAACTCAGTTTCTCTCCCTCCACAGATGCTGGTTGTCTTGCTAAGTATTTCCACGTTTTCAGATTTCTAACCACAACAGTTCCAGCATTACTTTTCCTCTCTCTTTCCTTTGTTCTTATTTATCTCCTACTCACTACATCTCCTCCAAATAGATCAGCTATGACTGACCAACCTTCAGCATCCTGTCCCAACTGGTACCACCATGTGTGTCACTGAGTCTCTGACCAATAACATAGAGAGAGGCTATTCAGTTCATCAGATAAATTCTGACTCATAACAAAGCAATTCCATCAGTCCCATTCCCACCTCCTTATTTATCCTGTAGGCTTGAAACTTGTTCTGTCTCACATGCCCATCAACTCCCCTTTGATTCTTTTGCCATCTGTGAATGCTAAAAGCTAATTTACAGAAGCCAATTAACCTACCAGCATCTCATTGGGATGTGGGAAAAAGGCGATCACCAGTGGAAACTCATGTACCTCTGAACACTAACAACTTCTAAACTCTCACCATTTGAAAAATACACTGCTTTTTGTGGATGGGACTTCACACATTTTCAACATTATATTCCATCTACCAGGTCTAGCCCATTTAGTTAGCCTGTCTATACTTCCTTGAAGACTCTCTGCAACCTCTTCACAATTCACAGTGCTATCCAGCTTTGTATCATCACCATTCTTGAATTTATTACAATTGGTCCATTCATCCAAATCGTTAATATGTAGACTGCAAACAATAGGGGGCCCAGCACCACACCTGTATCATCCCACTGGTCACAGCCTCCTAAACTGAAAATGACACATTTATTCCTACTCTTTTCTGTCTAAGTAGTCCTAATCCACACTAATATATTACCACATCACTTCACCCACACCATCCATGAGCCGTGATCTTGTGTATTAACTTATTGTGCAGTACCTTATCAAAAGGTCTTAGTGTGGGATAGCAGTGCAGCCAGTAAAGCTGTTGCCTCACAGCTCCAGTGATCCAGGTACAATCCTGACCTCCTGCAGTCTGTGGGGAGTTTGCACATTCATCCTGTGATGACATGGGTTTTCTCTGGATACTCTGGTAACCTCCCACATCCTAAAGATGTACCAGTTTAGAGGGTTAACTGGCTAATGTAAGTTGTCCCTAGTGTAGGTAGATGGTAGAATCTGGACTAGTTGATGGGAATTTGGGAAAAACAGATTACAGGCAAAATTAGTGAGGACATGGGATTACTCTAAAAGCTTGATGGGCTGAATGGCCACCTTCTTCTCCTGTAAGGAAATACAAAAATATGGTAAGTCCAAATAAACTGCATCCATTGGTTTGTTTTTATCTATTCATCTGCTTAGAATCTCACAAAAAAACTAACAGATTTGTCTATGACTCTCTCTAATCCTATTGTTATTTTCCATATTTCCTATTACCACATCCCTACTTTTCCTCCATTTGTTTGTACTTCCCCATTTTCTAACTTCCTCCTGCCTCAAGTAGTAAGGTTACATTTCTACCTTCCAATCTGTGGCAAGTGTATTAGAATCTGTGGAATTTTGGTAGATGACATCCACAATCTTCATACATATCATGTTAAAAACCTTGGGATGCAGGTGATCCGGTTGTGGGATTTATTGATGTCCAATCTCATTGATTTCTTCAATACTACCTTTATAGCATCACGCATACCTTGGACTGTTCAGAAGCCATAATGTAGTGATGATGCTAGTACACAAGGATAACTCCATTCTGCTTCAACAATTTCAGTAGCCTTTCCTTCTCGTGACACTTAAGTTTCTTAAGTAAAATTGATATATTACTGAACCCGCACCAAATTTCTCACCTGTGGCTTCTTATGTGAAGATCTAGCATAAGAAAAGATAGACACTGTTCATATTCAGTTTATGCTGCATTCTGATATATGGTGTTGCACCTAACATTGTTCTGAGAAATGTTGAAACTGGTGATGAAATGATCCCCAACCTGATTTGGACCTCCAGAACTACAGTTACAAATCAACCAAGCCACTGAAAGGAATTACAGCTCAACGCCAATCAACTAGAATTACAATCACATGAAAACCAGGGGCTTTGTCAGATTGGAACTGAACTTCTTGAACTTCAAATACAAGCCAAGAGGAGTTGGTGTAAAGCCAGGATTGGGTTCAGCTCAATTAAAACAGGCTCAGTTTATCTTAGCTTAGCCAACATAAATCACAGCTGTGGCTCAGTCCGTGTAAACTAAATATGGGTGGCCTGAGCTAAGCAGTGGCGCTTGGTTGTGATTCAGATAAATTAAGCTCTGTTTAAGGACAGTAAACTCACAGAGAGTCTAGTAGTGGTGCACAGTAGTCAAACTGGATGTAGGTACACAAAGCCAAAGCAAAGTCTAGCTCTAAACCAGTTAGATTAAACAGAACACAAATATCTCCTGAAGCAAATCATTCAAAAATATAAATATTTACTCCATAAGGACTGAAATTTGTCAGGAAGACTATCAAAATACTTCTTTGCATTATACGTAATCAGCCAGCCTGCTAAAATAATGTCAAATGAAATAGAAAATGCTCGATGTATGCTGTTATAAGGATCGATGATAAGATTTTGTGAGTAGATTCTTTGTCAAAACTTGTGGCTTTCAGAATGGGATGATATCCTGTCTTCCTGCCTGCTGTATATTTCCAACATTTTATGTTTTATTTCAGAGCCCTCAGCATTTGCAATTTCTTGTCATTTGTACATTTATGGTGGTGCGCAGTACAGAGTAGTTCTGATTGATCAAAAATTAAAGAGGTAATCAACTACAAACAACAATCCTTAAGCATGAGGAAATAATCAGGCCTGGAGAGCCCTGCACGTCAAGGAAGGAGTGAAAATTATTCCTTTAAATGCTGCTTGCTTTTTTCTAGTGTATACCCAAGAACTAAATAGCTTAGTCCTTTATTTTTTTTCTATGGGCTGTAATGCACAAGCCAGTTATTGACAGTGATATATTAAAAGAGAATGCTGCTGTACTGGAGTCCGACAATCTGACTGTTGGTAGAAGGGCCTTGAAACTCTATTCAAAAACCAATGCTTTATTCTTACATTGAAGGCCTTCAGTCGCTCAGGATCCATTCCCTCTGAGTCATTAATCTTCTCATTGTCTTCATGGTCATCGTGATCGTCATCATCATCATCCCCACCTCTGTTAATTGAGAGGTCCTCAGGACAACTTCCTGAAAGCTCATTTCTCCCAGAGTCATAACTTCCTGAGCTGTAGGGTGGAGACTGGAACAAAAATACAAATCATTAGATTTGTCTTAAATATCTGAAGGTCATCCACTGGTGTCAATAGGTATATAATCTAAGCTACCTAAGTGTTTGACCTCCCTCTGTAGATAAACAGATCCTGATTTCATTTGGCATATACTAGATTTCATTTAAACGACTGGATTTGTTACTGGCTTTTCACCAGGTTCAGTCCCTGCTCCAGTGCAAGTCATTCATTGTCCATTAACTTATCACCTACTTTGACGATAATGTCAGAACCTATGCCAAAGTGAAACACAGGACCTATAGAAGTGAAAAATGTTGGTTCACCCAATGGCTTGGGTAATTAAGATGGAGAATCAACTACTTAAACCATGAAAATACTAGTTCTCCCATCATTACATTTCAACCATCCATGCATCCCACCAGCCCCTCTACTTCTTGATGAAGTCTTTTACTAGCCTCATAGTTTACTATGTCTCTAGTTTCTGTGCCATGCATATTTAGAAATTGTGCTCTCTGCATCCAAGTCATTAGTATAAATTGAGAAAAGCAGTGGTTCTAGTACCAACCCACCCAAGTCTTCAATCTTGATGACAAGCCTGTTATGCAAGTCCACATATACAATATTAGCTACATTTCCCTCATCAACCCTTTCTGCTTTCTGTTATTTCATTAAGAACTCTATCAGATTAATCAAACATGACCTGTTTTTAACAAATTCATGTCGATCTCCTCTAATCAATTCACACATCACAGGGACTACTCATTCTGTCTCTAATTACTGGTCCTAACATCCAATGAAATAGTTGAAAAATCATGAAGCCACGAACACTCCCAGTATGTGACTTATTATTTTCTGATAAGTTATTAATTAACATTTCAAAATTGATCTATTATAAATTCCAAAAGTTAGTTTACTTTTTCCCAGAAACATCTGATGTGGTTTTTGTTTCTTTTCATTCAATCACTCTGAAGAATTGGAGCTTTCAGTTTGCCTACACTGGCCGACTAATTTTTATTAGCAAAATCAGTCAAGCTCTGCATACAGTGTCAAGTAATAGAAGGAAAGGCCAGTTTCAGGGTCAATAAAAACCTGCGAGATAAAACCGGTTCAGAATGCAAGATTTTAAATCTTAGCATTAGGAACAAGATACCTATGAAGAACATGATTATCACTATTCAATCATGTGAAATACCAAAAACTGGTATTTGGTGACAGATTATAAGGATGATGGCAAAGTTTTAGTGATTCATTCCATGAGTTACTTTTAATTGTTTATGTTTGTTTTTTTACCCTTTATTAAACAAGCTTGCTGTTGAAGATGAACCAACCATAAATTTAGGTGTGGTAAACTGGATTTGCTCCAAAGTCCAAGATTCTTTTTTGCTGGCATTCCAAAACAGACCATGTCATGTACTAATTGCTCCTTTATCATAACCTGTGCAGAGTGATAGAGTGCACCTCAGGACTCAGTTAATATCTTCATATCAACTGAATATCTCATAAACTGAATGTATATTGATCTAAATGCTTTGTACAATTTATAAACTCATGTGAATGTAGTTAACAACTGCATGAAAAACATATATTGATGATTCAAATAATTAAAAATTTTGCTTCTAATGAACACTTTTAACGTTGGTGTGCCTGAAAGTAAGTCTTCTGAAACTTCACATCTTTAATTTGTCACAGCTCAACAAGACAAATAAAAACATGTTTGGCATAAATATGCTTGGTTGCTGAATATTCTATTGATCAAATGTGAATGATACAAACTAAAGTAATAGGTAAAATATAATTGATTTCATACAATGAATTAAAACCTTCTTTTGGCTGCTATTTTCCTTCTGCATCTGAGGGAGCATGGTTAGTTAACAAGAACATATACAACTTAAAAATAAATTTAAAATATGGTGCGAAAAAAAAGACCTTGAAAATGATAGAAATTATTTTAATCAGATTGCCAGTGTAGCCCTACCCTTTTGTCTGGAGTTTGATTTGTGAATTTGTCCAGATATATCCAGCTTCTGAGTATAAATGGCATACAAGATATTGGTTGACCATTGAATATTTACAAGATTTTCCGTTTTCTTTTCATATTGGGTGACCAACTGGATGTAGGAAAAGCTTCTTTGTGCTCAGGATCCATGAACTGAAACCTCCATTCTTACACTTGTCATCAACCCACCTGCATCCAATCTTTCTGGAGGAACAAGGATAAATGCCTTGCATTCACAAATATAGGGAAATGGCATGCAGGAATTAATTCAAATTTCAATATATAAATGAAGTTCCTAATTGTTTTGTGGCAATAGGTGGCAAGTCACATTGTAGCTGTGCAAAACTTGGGTTAAGGCCACTTCTGGAGTATTTTGTGCAGTTCTGGTCGTCACAAGGTAAGAAGGGTATGGACACTTTGGAGAGGGTACAGAAGAGGTTCACCAGGATTTTGCCTGGATTGGAGTGTATTAGCTATAAGGAAAGGTTGGACAAACTGGGATTGTTTTCGCTGTAAAGTCAGAGGCTGAGGGGTGACCTGATATACAAAATCATGAGAGGCAATAGAGAACCAGAATGTTTACCCCAAGGTGGAAACATCAAATACCATAGGGCATATGTTTAAGGTGAGAGGAGGAAAGTTTAATAAAGATTTGTGACACAAGTTTTATTACACAGAGAATGATTGGTGCCTGGAACGCGCAACCTGGGGAGGTGGTAGAACCAGATACAATAGCAATGTTTAAGAGGTATTCAGACAGACATATGAATATGCAGAATATAGAGGGATACAGACCACACACAAGCAGATGGGATTAGTTTAGATTGGCATTGTGGTCAGCACATACATGGTGAGGCAAAGGACTGTACTGTTCTACGTCATACTGCAATATAAGTAACACTTTTCAGGTGAGCATTCCTATTTAATGAATGATTAGTGCAATGAGAGGACAGGGTTGGGAGAGTGCTTCAATGAGTCAAGAGTGACCTGAAAAGGCTGGTGAAGAACAGTACCTGCAGGAGGATTGTTGTTTGTGGAAGGTGCTATGGAGATTATCCAGGACTACAAGCCAGGCAGAAGGTTATCAGAGAGGTCTCTGTAAATTACATGAATGTAATCTATAAATATCTACATTTGGAGAAGCTTGTAATTCTAACAAATCTCCTATGCCTATTCTGCCTGTCCTTAGGGGATGAAGGAAAAATAGACGACCTGTCCTTCAAAAAGAATTTGAGTGATTTTCCTAGTGCAACAATGAGTAACAAACTGTGAAATGTGGCAGGGATCAGAAACAGCAGCTCAGAATGATCCTGAGGTCAGCAAACTGAGAATGACCAGGAACCTGATTCCTACAGGCAAAGAAGTCCCAGCAGACATATGAGGCAATGTTTGAGTACAGGAGATCACAGAGTTCAGAGAGGACGAAGAATGTAATTTCAATGCTGAGCTTTTGAATAACAGTTTCAGGTGCAACAAGGTTAATTAACCTTGGTTAATTAATCAGGTTACTCCATGGTTAAGTAAGAACTGTCATTTTTCAGATTAGTGTATTGAAAATCCTACTGCATCTGAACCTTGGACAATGCACTAGTATTGACATAATATGGGGAGATGTACTCTGGAAGAAAGGTGCTTAGGCAAATAAAAATCTCTCTGAAAAATCAGGATTTGCATTAATGGGTGCAAGGTTGCTCTACCTTGGAATAATCTGAATTCTAATTTAACAAAACCATTTATTTTTTGTAGAAGCTGCATAAAGGATATAATCCCCAGACCATCTCAAGATTCCATTTTCTCTACAAGTTTTGCTCATGATACATATCAATAGTTTGTTCTAATATTTTTTTCCACTTTTAAGAACTGAGTGAACAAAATTGTAAAGATTTTAAATTATCTCTGGTTTTCAGATTAAATATGGTACAAGTTTGATTTTCCTATCGTTTCTTTATCTCAATTCATCTGTAAATAAATTGATCAAAAAGCTCTGATGTGTAATATATCGGATCAACATTGCATATTAAGAATTTCATATATTCTTCCATCCATAGAGAGCACAGGAAGACATATATGAATTGGGACAGAAGTCAGTATTTGTCTCTTCAAGTCTATTTTCCCATTCAATTAGATTGTGGCTGATTTGCACCTAATTTCTAATTTTTGGTTTATAGGGGTTTTGAGTTGCCACGGGAAATTCCCACTGAGATTTAAACTTGAGCAACATTTGGGAAACTGCTCAAACTGAAAAACACTATTATGATTGTTCAAACTGCAGCCAATCAACAAATTACTGGAAAGTTAATTAAAATAATACCTATTCAATAAATCTTCATTGATTTATCTAAAGATATCCTAAAGTCCCATTTTACCACTCACCTTTATCTGGAAATTTATTCCAATTATTTATTACTTCTTACATGAACTCAAATTTCTTTTTATCAGCCCTAAACTGACAAGTTTGAACCTGCGTCCACTCGTTGTATTTCTAATTTACCCTTGTAGGGGCCCGTACTCACGGGTTTCGAACCGCCATCGGCGGCCGCAGATGGATGTGTGGGAGCGTGGCGCGATCGAACTGCGGGGCAGGCCTTCCAGCGGGGACCTGGGGTATTTTTGCACACACGCGCCTTTTGTTTCACTCAGTAAAGTGTGCTTCGATTCAGCCTCCACATCTCCGAATTTTCCTTTCGGAAACGCCTTGCGTTCGGCTACATTTGATGACCCTGACGCTTCCAGACTGCATCTGGGACCCGAGACATGAGTTCCAGCAACTCGCACAACGCAGTCTTGCTCAAGCTCCCGGCTTTCTGGGCCACTCAGCCCCACATGTGGTTTGAGCAGGCTGACGCCCAGTTCAGCATCAGAGACATTACAGCCGACGCCACGCAGTACTACTACATGGTCAGCGCCCTCGACCAGAACACGGC
>JARFYF010000036.1:26587815-26603198 GCA_030265395.1 Rhina ancylostomus
GGGAAACATTTACAAATGCACTGCCACAAATAGCCATCTTCATTAAATGAAACCGTGAAGTATCTTTGATTGCCCATGCATGAGTAAATTTCTCTCTATAATTATCTTTAGGGAAATTGTAGGGCATGCAAGGTACATTCACAAATAAAATAACGGGTAAAAATTTTAATGAAGCATTGTGATGCACAGCACTGGCTGTGCACTTCCAGTGTGCAGAGGAAAACCCGAATTTTGTCAGAAATTTGTTTCGGGTATCAATGTAAAAATAAGGATAAGTTGCCAGAACTGACACATCTCCAATGACAACTCAACTGTACAACCACCTCATTGGTTAGCTGTAACACAACAGAGAACGGTGCGAATAATCATCAAGCCACGTAGCAAATGTGGAGAGAGAAATAGAGTTAAGGTTTCAGGCTAATGATCTTTCATCAGAGTTTGATGGATGAAAGATCATTGACTTGAAATGTTAATTCTACATTTTCTGTATCTCTGTTTTTATTTCAAACTTGCAGCAAAGGCAGTTTTTAACCATTGGTTGCCTGTCATGTCAGAATTGGTTCTTGGATAGGTTACAACTTTGTGGAATAGGGATGATTGGTGAGTAATGATTATCGGAAGAGTTGACTGTGTGTCAAAGGAGTCAATAAAGAGTGTTATAGGGACAAGGAAATCACTTCTATTTTTCCCAATTCTACAAAAATGGCTTTTTTGAAAAAAAAGTCACCTTTCTCCTGGTTGTTGCTGCTTCGGTCCCAAGAATTGCCATGGAAACAAAAATGCAGCTGTACAAGTCTCTATCTACTCAGTTTCTGGCTCGTGCTGAAAACAAGTGTTCTGCCCCTCTTTTATCCATGCAAAAGGGTCTATAACTTTTCCGGAAGGAGCTAAGAGGGCGTGGGCAGCTGAAATATTGGCATTCTGACACAGGATAATTTTTATGACAACTTTATGACAGCACAGTAAAAATTAATTTCTATCCCATAGCCTCTTAAGAGATCAGCTTTGTAAATCTGCCATGTCAGGGATATGAGGGTTTTGGAGATTCATGTTAAAGATGCAGAACTAAGGAATGCCATACTGCATTTTAGTTTCATATCATTCATTCGCATTATGAAAGCTATTTAAGTTTTACTATAGCAATGTATCTACTTGAGCACAATTTCAAGAATGGAAGAGGTTTCTCTGAGGTTTATTTCTAGAGTTAGGTCAACAAATATTCATAAATTAGTGATTGATAAAGAGTTGTGTAGGTATGAGGAAGAAGGGTGTTCATTACTGGCTCATGCCATGAATTTATAAAACTTACCTGAAATTAATATACAGTTCTCTGCAAAAGCACCAGTTCAACGCATTAGGCAAATGTAAACTTTTAAAAAAACTGCATGTAAACAGAGCTTCTGTTTATATTAATACTAAGTACACAGAAGGTATCATGGATACTGCAAATCACAGATTCATAAGCACATCCTTTGTCCCACTGAGTCCGTGCCAACCACCAAACATATATTTACACTAATTGTACACTAATCCCAATTTTTCAACCCACATTCCCATCAACTCCACCAAGAGTCTATCATTCACCTCCACACCAGGAACAATTTTCAGTGGCCAATTAACCTGCTAGCCCACACATCTCTGGGATGTGGGAGAAAGCCAGAGCAGCTGGACAATCTGATGCAGTCACAGAAGAACATGCAAATTCAACACATGGATTAAACCTGGGTCATGGAAGTGGAGAGACAATAGCTCTACAAGTTGTGCCACCCTACAAACCAGCACATCTCCGGCACGTGAGAGGAATCCATAGGGCAGGCAGCCCCCAAATTACAGCAGTTCGAGTAATGGAAATTCACCCTTATGGAATTCACAAATCACTACCAAAAAATTTAGGAAGTGGAATAAAATTTCACTCTGACAAAACTCATGTCAAAAAAAGTAAATAAATAAACATTTGTTTCCAACTTACATATCTTGCCGCATGTGCAGTTGACGTGACCTCACATTATGGAAAGCCACAATACAGGCCATTTTCTGAGAACGCAATCTCCCGCCCCTTGCGCATGTACTCAGGGAAAGCTCTGTGTTCACTGGGAGAGTGTGCAAACTCCACACACTCAGTACTCAAGGTCAGGATCAAACCCAGGTTGCTGGGTATGTATACTTTCATTGCCTATTCAAATAAAAAGTATATTTCTTCTAGAATATCATCCAAGGTGTTTTAAATCTGATATCACATAGATGCTTTATTCCAATAGAAAACCCATGTTAAACCTTTTTTATAACCTTTCATTAAGGGTTCAACTTTAATTGCTCAAGAAGCAATAGATGTTAAGTTCTTTACTGAACTACATTTCAGTATATATTCCTGAATACCAAAGAGAATTGACATTGACACTATGGAGTTTCATTTTGTTTTGCTAAGGGAATTCAGGACCCAAGACTCAATAACAGGTTTTATAATTGTCTTTCTCAATCATCTGCATTAGTTCATTTCATTAATGGGACAACAACTTTAAGCTGCTCTGATGATAAGCAAAATAACTTTTTGACAGGCTATTTGACAATAATGCTTAATAATTCATTGGTGGCTAATTTACTGTATCAGTATATCAAGAAACAAAGTGAAACATAAGCCCTTCAATATCTATACAGAGGATAATACTTGAGAGTTCTAATTGCAACATGGAGCTTTACTCAAATAGAAGTATAGGTTGCAGAACTAACACTGGCAAGATATGGAAGACAAGAATGGAGTGAAAGCTGAGGGGTTGTTGATGGTGTTTGACCCAGGGAGGATGGGTTCAGTTTTCCTGATGTTAAAGTGGATGAAGGTTAAGCTTCTCAAGATCTCATGTCAAGCACACAACTTGAGATGGTAGCAACAACCTTGATGCCAATAGAGGAGAAAATGAATTGATTGCATTACCACTATAGTATCTTCGCCTTTCTAGATCCCCTTGTTTGTTTGGTCTTTTCTGACAATTAAAACTTATTGTTTTTATCCTTGTAAATCATTTTTGCATCTTTTTCACTCTCTCTAAATCTTTTTTTGTAATTTAGAGATTGCAATTATGCAGTTGACTACCCTAGAAAATGCAATAGCCTAAAGAGTTGACTGCACGAAATATGACATATTCAATATGGAAAAGCAATGGCATGAACAATCTTAAGAATGCAGAAGAATTTGATCTTAGAACAACTGCTCTCAATGAATAATGAACCCTGTATCATATGCAGTGCTGTACACTACCTATTATTTCCACAAGAGCCATCCTAAGCTGCAGACACATAGGTCTCATGCAGTATTAATAACAATTGGCCCAGCATTGATGCCATCACAAAAAAACATCCTTTTGATGTCATGGAACTAAGAAAGCAAATGAACAACAGCAGTTCATCACTCTTTAGCTTGCCTTGAGACAAAATGTTGTAATTGATCAATTTAAATATACCATCAATTTGATTGCCGTATGCAAAATATGTTTGTGTTCCCTAACAGAATTCTCTGTTCAGTGAAACTGATTTTAGCACTTCTTATAGGAAGCAATTCTAATTATAAATAATGGACATTGGAATACATCTATATTCCAAAATTTAATACAGGAAAAGGTTATCAGTGTATGCATATTGGTTATGGGCAATGCTTCAATGGGCTTGCATGAAAATTGTGTCTGAAATTGTAGTTTGCATGATTATGTCTGATTGTAGTCTGATAATTGTGTTGAGGGTGCTGTATATTTAGTCTTTATTGTCAGCTCTTGAACTTTTTGCCAGACCAACCATATCACAATCTATTCCCCTCGTACAGCACCTCATCAAGAAACTCCAAAACTTATTGTAAATACTAATATGCTTATTATCTTTTCAAAAACTACTTCAATATTGCTTACTATAAATCCAGATTAAATCTACATTAACTGTCTTGCCACATGGTCAACTCTAGTAGTGTGCCCATGGGTATATATCCCTTCTGCCATCTTATGGCTCCCTTCCACCTGCTGACCTAGCTACCTGGGTAGTTTCACGAAACAGAGTGGTCCAAAAACACATCTATGCCAGGCAGTGTAATCTTGGATTCTGTCCAGGAACCCTTATACAGTCAGATGGTTCCCCCCCCCCACCATTTCTAAATGTCTCTGATGATCAAAGACATTAAGAAATAGATGAAAGACATTGAAATAACATAAATATCAGGTTATTTTTAACATCAGATTTATCTTAAGTAAATTTATTAAAACATTAGTTTTTTAAAAATTCAGAAATTAACTTGTATTGAAATTAAAGCAGCTGTGTTAGTTGTGCCCACATCAGTTTGGATATAAAGTGTATCCTGCCTCTTAGCTCAGCGCGTTATGGAATGATTGGACTCGGTAATGAGTCCTGCGATGGAGCCGGAGGTGAGATGAGTCATCACCTGACCCCCACTGCAATCTATTATTCTGTGCTATAGCACGCAAATCCAGAATGTGCTTACATCTACACTACTGGACACTGCTTGTCTACAAAACTGTTGGCGAGTTATCTGCACAGTACACTTCACTCTTGTTAAGTAGAAACAAAATACAAGGATATTAAAGTTTTAAAGGCTAAAAAAGTAAACTGTAGTCATTGCTATATCCAACTGAAGTTTTATTTTTTCCTTTAATAATAAATAGTCCATAGTATTTTCTGTGAAATTTACTAATGCCACTTATGGAAAGGTATGAAAAACGTAGATCCTGTGGAAAATTCAATATGCATTTAATTTCCCAGTAGTTGTCTCAAGGCTGGAGGAGGAGGCACTGAGCAGTACTAAATGAAAAGAATCTCATTGTGGGAACCTAGAATGGAGTTTGCTGCAAGTGGTGGAGCATCCCAACAACGAATACCCAATTTTATAGACTTAATGATGCATGAGATCAGTGTGGGAGGTTGCCCAGCTTTGCACTTCCAGCAATGCAAGGGGAATAAAAAGACAGAACTGGAGTAATTTTCACAGCTACAAGCAGAAATGCTTATGCCAAAGAGGAGTGGTTGCAAATTAAAACGCAACACAAGTTTTCATGATCTCCCGGGTGAATTCAAGACTGTGCCACATTTTTCAGGAAACCCTGTCTATGTTTGTTGGTAGAAAGGAAATGGCTGTGAACACAGTTTTTCTGTGGTTCAACCACAACTATCTGGCATCCCTCCATTCCTCCTCCTCTTAATCCTTAAGAAAATACAAGTGGATTGGCGTTGATAAAAGAAAATCCACTGTCAAATGAACTGCCATGAAACTAAGTAAGTAAAAACAAATTGCCAGAATAATTCAAACGCATCTACAAACAATCTCACAGAACCATCGTCTGTATTCCTCTGTCATTTTAACTTAGTAGCTCTGCAAAAAATAATTACACAATTCTTGATTAGCAGCTGTTTATCAGCAATTTTATGAAGCATGTCTGGATTAAAAGTTGGAAAATGATGAGAGCATCAATATGATATAATTTCCCATTACAGTAGTCAATCGAATCCGCCAATTCCAAGTGGGATCTTCCGGCACATTTCAAAACTCCCACCAGGAATGAATTCCTTGTGCATTACGAGAGGAGATGTGAAGAAAGTATGCCCGTTTAATGGAGCCAAAAGTCCTGACTTTCTATCTCACCCACACTGAGAATGTTATATTGTATAAATAAAGAAACTGCAGATGCTGGAATTTGGAAATAAAACAGAAAATGTTGGAAACGCTCAGCAGATCAGGTAGCATCTATAGAAAAAGAATAAGTTGAAACATTCAGAATTGACTTGAGTCTTTCCAATGTTTCCTGTTTTTATTGGAGTTTTTAAACAGGTATTTTGAAAATAATATTGCATAAACAGTAGCACTGTTTATGGATTCTGAAAGTCCATTAAGTCTAAATTACAGGCACAATAGAAAGCTTATAGCAAGTAACTAGAAAAAAGATTGTTTCTCATTAAAATGAACACAAAACAGAGCCTTGAAGATTTGCCAGCTGTATGCTTCACTGATAGGCTTGCAATATTGTATATTAGCAGCACAAACTATGGGGCACTTACCTCCCAACTACTTGGGAAGTGTGTATAATACCTGGCACTCTACTGGGTAGGTCCACCAACCAATTAACATTGAGTATGCATTTCAAAGAGAAATGTGTGAAAATTTGCTTCTATTCAAAGTCTTACTCAACAGGAAACTGATTATAGAATTAAATTGAAGGTCAGCGTGCTTAATTCACAGAATCCCTAATTGTCTATTCAATATTTTGAATGACTGGAAGGTGGAGGGTTTTAACCTTAATGGCAGATCAAATCAGTGAGATCCAATTCAGTTAAAATCTCGAGATTTGGTGCCAGCATCGCACGCTAACGATTCTTGTTCAATCTGTTTTGTCTAAGCTTTAAATCAGTTTGTATGATAAGAGGATATCTAGTATATGTAGAGAATGCTAGAATAAGGAAAGAAAAAAAGTTGCCTTATACTTTGGCAAGTGAGTGCATTGCTTTATAAATATAAACTTAATTTAACATTTAAATCACAAAAACAATTGAAATGCAAATGAGTAGAAGGTCACACATTTCTACTTTTAATTGCTCCATTCATAACTATTTCACTGGGAAGGGAAGCTGTAATATAATCCCCTAATAGCACATGGAAGTAATGAAATTTCATAAATAACTACAGTTAGCTGGATGCAGAATCAGTGTGGGATCTTAAGAAACATTAACGTAAGAGCCTGTGCTTTGGAACAAATGTTGAGGTAGCCGACTGGGAAATCCTGGTTACATTTTATAGGCGAGCTTTCCAAAAGTTCAGGTAAATTGGTCGTCCACTGAAAAGTTCTCACTATCTGTTGGCTTCTAAAAGGCATGGACCAGGCCACATTTAACACAGTACTGACTGACTACTTCATTGAGGAGTTGACACCTTTCAGATTTTCTCAGTTTCAAAAATTTGGATCCATCGTTTCCCATGGAACTGAATTTTGGAAAGTAGAGTGAGCAATTGTTACTAAACAGCACATTTACTGCTGCTGACTGAAGATGATTTGCAAGACAATGCATCTTTTCCCATACACAGTATGAATGAAAAACTCATGGGACTTCTTCCCACACATACTTCATCATCTTTTAAAGTAATAGATACAAAAATACATGGAGACTGAACATGAATTCACAGTATACTGCCATAGCATACATAACTGAGCACAGGAAGCACTGAGGCAAATATCTATCCCACCATCATCGCAGCTCATCAAAGTTTAATGTAATTTCAGCAGGTACCAACTTTGTGATAGAAAGTAGATATGGATTTACTAAGTTACGGGAAGCATGGACTTATGCAAACTCCCAGGCTTTTTCATTTAGTGAATTTAAGACATTTAAATTAGACAGTTTTTTCCCCCCAGGATTAACACCATTAAGTTCTCATTGGTTCATAGATCCATAGAGTTGTACGAAAACGGGCCCATCAGCCTGACTTTCCATGCTGACCAAGATGCTAATATATGTTAATCCTATTTTCTTGCATTTGGCCCTCATCCTTCTATTCCTTTCCTATCCATGTACCTGTCAGAACGCTTTTAAACGGTGGAATTGTACCCTTCTCCAGCAACACATCTGGCAGCTTGTTGCACCCTCCACCCAACATCCTCTGTGTAGAAAAAAATTCCCTCTCAAATATCCTTTAAATCTTTCCCCTCACACCTTAAACCAGGTCTTCTAGTTTTAGACTCCCTTACCTTTGGAAAAAGACTGTGATCATCTACCTTACCTATGTCCCTCATAATTTTATAGTCCTTCATAAGGTCACCCCTCTTTATAAAAATTCTATACTCCTTTATCACCCAATTTAAAAAAAAGGCTGGAAATAATAGCCACATTCAAATTCACTATAAATGCATAGCAGCCATTGAAGGATAATGCACCATCCTGTTTAGGAAATACTGCTTTTATAATGTTAGTCCCCTGAGATTTGTGGTTCTTCTCTGCTTCCTCTTGACTTGGTTCCGGTTCAGAGGCTGCGATTCATAATAAAATATATTGTGTTATGTTTTTGGTCTGTTACTCTTTGCATTAAACCTTCTGCTTTAACTTTTATAATGATAAACTTCTAGAATATTATGTTGTCAAATGTAGCAGTAGTGCTATAGCTTGCAATCACAGCTCCTGACACAGCTGGCAGTATTTTAATTAGCTTAAGAAGCAATGGAGCTTATTTTGTATCATGTTGCGATCAAGCCTCAAGGGTATTTTTTTTCTCCGGTCTCCATAGTAAGATATATACCTTTGCAGTGAAATTGGCCAATTACCTGCAGGTTCCTGGTTATGTTTAATGTTAACACTGAATGTGAATTTGTTTAACAGTACCATTGTATTCAAACAGTTTACATATTTAGTAATCTTATTACATATTACATAATCTTATTACATATCATGCTCTAATACAATTCTAACAATGATGTAACAAAAGGAAATTAGCAGTTTTGTAGTAGAACTTAGTTTACTTTTATTAGCAAATGCAGTACAGACTGCTTAGTTCCACCATCTCAAGTTTTCAGAAGAAGCATTGTTTAAAAAAAAGAGCACATAACTCACCACTGGTCACATTTGTGGACAAATGGCTGAAGTTTATGCCTGACAGTAAACTGTTAATTCTTTTAAAGTACCAAGTGCAGGAATGTTGCAGGAGTATTGTGTTCATCTTTACTAAAACTAGCCGCAGGAATTTCTGCCATTTAACTTTCCAGCAAAGTACATTACTCCTGCAAATAGTAAGCGAAAAACACACAACCTTTATGCAAGATTACAGTGTTTTGACACTGGAACATTGCAAATGACAGTACTGTGTACTGAAAATGGTATAATGCTGAAATAAATAAATTCTATCATGGCTGCGTGCTCAAATGACAGCTGTAATTTAGATGCAAGAGTCCAGCCTATTTCTGACAGACTAACTGAGTCTCTGGGTAGCCAGAAATGATTCAGAGATATTGACTTGAGATTAGAACTCTCCATACTCCAAGAAGGACTGGTCATTGAAGTAACCAGCAATTTAAAAAAAATCAATACATTTTGGCAGAACACTACACAGTAAAGCATTTGACCTGCAGGAATTCTCTTCAGTTTGTATAGAATTGAAGTTGTCATTGTGACTCCTTCACTGTAACTGCTGCCTGTTTTCAGCTCATTTAACATTTATTGAGAAAACTGTAAAGAAGAGAAAAAAAATCTGCAGCGTTTACCACATTTATTTTTATTTGGAACTTGCAGTTTCAGAGAAGTTCGTCTTTTCATATAATAGCAGAAAGGGGTCATAATAAAAGCTGAAGTATCGTAGTAACACATAATATGGGACCTGGGATAAAAGCTGCTAAAACTCAATCCCCGAAGATAAATGAACAGAAGGGGCAGGTAGCTGAGAGACATGTTCTTCAATGTGAGAATCACATAGATATCAGTGATGCCATTCAACAGATTACTTAGATGTACAGCTGGCTGTCCAAGAAGATATATTTTTAAATAATCTATCAGAGTGTATTTATCAATCACCTTGATATTGGCTCGACTTCAAGGATCTACCAAAGCATTTTGTTTGAAATAAAGCCAGGATACATACCTACACTCTACCTCCACTAATTTTGTTTCAAGCCGCAATACTTGGAGACTTAGATCAATTCTCTTTTTGATTTTCCTGTCTTTAATCCTTGGCAGAAGAGCTGACAGTATCAATCTGTCCTATGTCAGTTGCACTTAATGCATTATTATACGCAGAGTGCATTATGGTCAATTTTTTAAATGTGCTTCTATTGTAATCGAATGGGCTGTATCTCTGTTACAATATTGAGCAGCTGCAATACATGTGCCTGTCATGTATGAGAGCTAAAGACATTTTTATTTATCCTTACCTCAGTAAATGGGCAACCAAATATGCACAAAGGTGGAAATGAAATACTGAAATTATATACTGCGTGCAAGGAGCTTAATGGCTTAAGTGATCTTGAATTAGTATTAAGTATCTGGGTTACAAAACTTGTTACATCAGAAGTTATCTATTTTTTTAATAAATATATCATGGTTCAAATGTTGAGGGTTTTGCCAGCAGTTCTATGGTGAACTGCCAGCATACACCTATGTAAGTGCCAGGAAGTTAAGAGTTTGTGTGACTGCAAGTGAACATCCTGAACTTGTTGACAGAGTTCTGTTGGCAAATCTGTCGATATGCCCCAGCGTTTGATTCCAAATTGAATACAAATTTGATGAAATTCTCCAGCATTTAAGCTGAGGAATCTGCTTCCAGATGAGTTAGTCCATTCATTGAAAGGATATCTTATACCAGTAAGAAAGAGTGAAAAAATTTAAGGTAATTTACATTACTTTGAAATTATTTCTATTTGCAGTTTCTAATTACTGAAAAGTATCTGGGGGTGATGTATTTAACTTTTTTTAAATTGGTATTCACTTTAAAATGCTTAGATTGCTTAACTGAATTTTTGTAATTGTTGAGAGCATTGAAAATTTCAGAGCTTTGACAGATAGCAAAGTTGGCTTTGCTGTCAGTCAAAGTTTCACCAGCAATTCATAAGGGATTGGGGAGGGAACTCAGGAAACTGGGATAGTTGGGCCATATTCAGTACAATTTGGTTTTTGGTACCTTTCCCCATCAGAGGTTAAGGCAGCAGACACTTGGAGGCATAGGTTCAAATGCATGTGTCATGATTGAGAGTGCTTCATGAGCACTCAATCACATCATTGGCCCTGCAAAGTTCTAACTGAAAGAAGGCAAGCCAGGATGAGCAACAGCCAGCATCCTGAAAAGTGACACCAGATCATGTCAACAACTTCTGTATGCTCTGGTACTGATGCCCTAGGTAGGAGAGAAGCAGATGCAGGGGCACCTGATATGATCTTGCAGGATAAGGCTGGACTAATGGTCAGCAACAGTTTGCAAATTGACTGCATCTTCTTGCAATTATCTACAAAGCTAAATAGGATGCTGTAAAATAGCAGAGGGTCAGACTTCCATGCATCTCCCAAAGTCAGCTGTTCTGCTTTACCTCTTGCTTGCAAATTCATACCTTCACTTGAACATTTATTTTCCTTAATTTTTCTCTGCCACCTTCTAAATCACTTGCCCCGTCAGCATTATAAAAATTGCACATTAAATGCAGTGCTTTCTAAGACTGACCAAAAATATGGATTTCTTTGCTTGCTTTTTGTAATACTCTCCTTAACTGGACACAACCCCTCATAATAATAGACAATTTTTCCCTATCACTCATCACTTCTTCCTGAGCCCCAATAAGTTTTCTTCTGAAGATGCCAATCAATATTCAAGAAGGAAATTGCTTTTCTTCCGTCTTTTAAATGGCTATTTTGTATTCTTAGCAAATCCAAATAAGAGTCAAAGTATTACAATATAAACCAATAGATTTTCAGTGGCATTTCATGCAATAAAGCACAGAACATACTGCTTACAAAAAGGAACACTTAATTTGGCATTCTGTTGTTAAGGCACAGCTCTGTTTCAAATGGTTTAGGTCTTTTAAGATCACAAAGCTTAATTATTCTAAACAGGCACAATGAGAGCTTAATTACAATTTACATTTCTCAGTGAGAGATGATCGGAGATTGATAGGTGGCTTACAATTTTATTGTCCAGGTCAGAAAACTATTGTGAAGGCATTGCCATTGACACTTTAGAGTGGTATGAATGTGTGCTTTCACACTTTCAGATGTGACAGAATAGATTGATACATTTATCTAATGATGTAAATATTCTCAAATCGACCTTTGGTATCAAAAAGCATTGTCTTTTTAAGGTTTAAAGCATTTTTTTTAAGTGCATGATCAGGAAACTGTACATAAACATTTCATTAAAACAAAGCTTTGGATTAGCTTTCAACTTCTATGCACAAAACCATGCTCCATGTTTGGAAAACGGAACACAAAGGCTACATATTAAAGTTACACACAGTGTGTGCGCTACTTGGCATTTTTCAGATGAGCAACGAAAATGGACACAACTCATTTGACTATCAACAATTATGCATTTGCATGTCACTGCTTTGTATTTTCCAAATTAGCCACTTGAATGCATGCAAGTCTTTGGAGAATATGTTAATGAAGGAGAGTGCTACTGTGGTAACTTTGTCAGTGGCTTGGTCCATATGTGTTCACCGCTGTATGCTAAGTAAAGAAACGCGACTTATTTTAAAGTTTCCTGTTCGTGTATGTTGACCATTTTTGTTTGTCTTTATTACATTTATTGAAGACATTTAAGTTTAATTCTGCTTTTATTTTTTCCCTCTCTCTCTTAGGAAAGAGAGATGATCTTACAGAGGTGTATAAAAATCATGACTCTCCACTTACAACACTCAACATTCAATTTTATTTCCCTTTGAAATTAACCTTAGAAATGCCTTTGATTTTGTCAACATTTGATCTGTTGTGATCCTAATCAATAGGTTCACTACAGATCCAATCCCAGTCAGGCTGGGGTCAAGCAAGGCCATGTTATTGCTTCAATGCTATTCTTCATCTTGCTCACAGCAATACTGCATCTAACCTCCAACAAGTTTCCCACTGGAGAGAAGTTAATCTTTGGATGATTGGAAAACTATTCAACCTTTGCTGTCTTCATTCTAGAACTAAAATTGCCCCAGCACCATCATCTGATTACAGCACTCAGTCAATTCTTACATTTGTGCAATCTCAGAGACCAAGATCCAAATCATGTTTCACTGCCTCACCAAGTGTTCCAAAGAAAGGGCTTAACCTGCATGTCGAGAAGACAATGGATCTCTACCAAAATTCCCCCAATAATCAAGATCAATGGCAAGGCCCAGGAAAACACAGGTCACTTTCCATATCTCAGAAGCCACGATTCAGTCAAAGTTACTTGGCTGAATGAAGGTCATCTTAGCCTCCAAGGCCCTAGCACAGCCTTTGGCCAATTAAGCAAAAGGTTGCTCAATGACCAAGACCTCAAACCTGGCACCAGGTGTATGAGCCATGTACATATAGTAGATCCTCAAAATACTGGAGAGGTATCACCAAAATCCTGCAAATTGATTGGCAGAATAGGAGAATGAACATCAATATCTTCACTTGGGCCAATATTCCCGTATCAAAGCACTAATGACACTCAACCAGCTCCAATGTCAGGCCACATTGTTTCAGTACTCTAGTGTTGAGCATGTGGACAAACACTCTAATCCAAGCTTCATCACAGGAAGAGATTTCCAGGAGGACAGTAAAAATGCTTCAAAGACATTCTCAAAATCTCCTTAAAAAAAGACACATCCTCACTGACTCATGAGAATCCTTGACTTGCAACCACTGAAAACAGGAAAGGTGCTAAGCATCTCAAGTCACTACAATGGGAGGAGGAGAAGGTCATTCACAAACACCATAAGGAGCAAACAATATGCCAACCTATCCAACCATATCAGACATGATCTGTCACGCATATGACAGAGACTGTGGATCCCACAAAGAAACCAGCAACCATCTCAGTCAGAATGAATTGGTGGCAGGGGATGGAAAAGAAGAGTAAAAGAGAAGAAAAAGAGAAAAAGAAAAGGAACAAAAAGAGGAAAGAATAAGTAAAGAGAAGACGAAAAAAAAAGAGAATTATTTCCCATGCCTTCAAAGGATTATAGATCAAAATGTCAAGAGAGATTTGGGCTAACACAAAAGATCATTTTTGGCTTGGGTGAAGAATGCCCAGAAGGACCAGAGAGGGCAATTATCTTCTCACAAATGCACAATTATTTGACCATCTGTCAAATAGAGATGAGGTTCTCAAGGATTGTCAATTTGCAATATAAAATCAATTTAATTTAGGTTTCATGTTGATCTACACAACTTAACCCTATTAGAAATGTCAGCACAGATGTTAACGTGAAAATGTTACAAAACTCATGTTAATCATGTTGAAATATGATAAATCTTTTCTGATTTATTTATTGTTTTCAGTTCCTGGGGAATAATTGTTGGGGAAAATTTCAATGTGCTATTAACAAATACAGCAGCCTTTATATTCTCAGTTGAATTGCTGGAATAGATATCAGTCAATGCACTCTTTCTCCATTAAGGTAAGTTAAAGTAAACTGTACCTTACTCCCATATTCTCTTGTATCCCTGTTCAATCTTACATCTGATGTGCCTTTTCCAATGTATTTGACCCGGTTTCTTTGTCCGTCTGTACTTCCATTATCCACTTGACTGGGCTGAAGCCGTTCACTCAAGTTGACTGGCTGGTCCTCTGGGCTGGCACTGTAGTCCAAGCCAGTGGAGCTGTTTCCATTTACTTCCGGGAATGTGCTGCCCCCTTGTGTACTGTTTGATGCTGAAGGATTCAAGGTGGTGGAGCCATTCCCACTGCAACATTCTGAAGATGAATCATCTGATAATGAAAGAAAAGTAAATATTGTCACAATAGACCATTCATAAAACACATGGTATGGATGGACTCTTTAAAATCTGTTTTATTGATGGAAAACACCATCATTTAAAGATTTATAATATGGGGTCCAACTTGCCATTATTTCATTTAAAAGAGCTTGAATTGTCATCATGGCTCTCATCTATGGCACAGGGATTACCATGTGGAGGATCCCCACAACACCCCACAGTCAAATAGCAAAGCTTGAATTGGCACCTAGGATTCCAATCTATTGTTGATGGGTCCTGGGGGGGAAGGGGCGGGGGGGTGCAGTCACTGAGCATAAACTAGGAATTTCCCCCACAGGAATAATGGGGAACTTGGCCTGTACACACTGGTAGAGATTGGGCCATTGGGCCAGATTGTGTTCAACATCATCTGCTGCCCATGCTCACCTCCCATGGCTGCACTAAACTTATGTTGCCACACAGCCTCCAAAGACACTGAAGACTTGATTCTGTGGCCATCTACGCATGGAATACTCTCCCAGTAGCAAGCTGGTCACTAGATACAGCATCCCAAGTCCCACTCCAGCAACATCCCAAGGGCCTATAACAGCTTGTGCTCTCAAAAGGCCTGCTTCACTGCATTTAAAGTGTCTTGATAATCAGAGACATTTTAAAATAGTTAAAACTGATTTGAATGGTTAACATAAAAACTTACTTAAGTCAAAAATAAATTTGAAAACATATTAAACCTGTTAATTAAAAATAAATACTCAGTGAAATTAGGAAAAAAATAAACAAAATCAGGTAAATGCAACTATTTAGTGAAGGTCACTGATCTTGTTCAAATAAATGGGACTGTCTAGATAGTCCATCTATGGCTGGCATAGAACTGAGGGGCCAGATATGAATTGTATCCATCCTCCCAGCTCAATACAATACAGAACACCCTTGGATTCAATGGTGGGTCCAAGGAGAGGCACAAAAATCTGGAACATACTAAA
>JARFYF010000036.1:26603215-26616084 GCA_030265395.1 Rhina ancylostomus
ATACTAAAGCATGCATTGCAACAAGGTGGTGGTGGTTCTCTACAAAACAGTTCGCAAGTCTTCAGCATGATGCAGCCCTTTATTTTACAAAAGACACAGGATATCTAGATTTGGGGTAACCAAATATGTGGAGAAGTAAATTAGAAAAATGCAATGAAGCAAAGAAACTAATTTTGTATTCTGAATCATTGAGATAATACATACAAATAGGATTTAGCGGTATATTAAGAATACAAATACTGGCAATTCCTTCCCCTCCAGTTAAATGTTTACATCTTTGCCAAATGCAAAATGTTTAAACATCACCAGTCCTTGCCTGGTGTTTTGCTGTTTACACTCTCCAGGGTCCCTTTAAATGATTTGATGCAATGTAGTGTCAGATTCACAGATCTCCAGAGACCTGCCCAAAGGAATTTATGAATATGAATTTGAATAAAAATAAAGGGAAATAAAGAAGTTTACTATTATTCTTCCTGCTCATCCATAACATTCACTTCAATTGAAAAGGACAAGCATTTTTACATCTATATAAAAACTACAGACTGCTTTCTCTTATTAAATAATACATTCCAGTATTCTTAGGATTCTGAACAATCTAAAAAGCCCCATCCATTCATTTTTTTAAGTTTTTGATTGAATTGATAGCATTTCCATGCCATTTTGGGCAAAAGATTCAAGAAATACTCCTGTGGTTAATTCAAAAAAATTTTGCACTTTGTCTGGTTTAGTATGCACATATAATGAGTCTCTTTTGCATACAATGTGAGGACAGGACACTAGCAGAGAAGAATCCCTGCCTAGCAAGGAACCCAAATGAATTCAATTTCCACTTGAAGATGGAATTGGGCAGGTTCTACAATGGGAAAACAAACATGTTCCATAAAATGCATTTGTGAATGAGCTTAAGTAGGTTTTTTTAAAATCCTTCAATGAAAGCTTAGATCCTTACCACAAGGGTAAAGAGATAATTTTTAATTCAACGCAAGTTTGTAATGCTTTTTTTTGTTCTCATTTTACACAGTAAAGAATAGTATTCATTTCAAAAGTGTCCCAATTCTTTCCAAAATATCTTAATATGTAATTTCTAATAAATCTAACAATGGGTTAATTTTCTAAGGAGGAATGAAGCTAGTAATTCCTTGGAAGGTAAGAAACTAAATAGGTTAGTGAAGTAGAGAGATCTAGAAATACAAATACATTTACATAGATTCCTAAAAAGTACTAATGCAAGATGGAGACACAAGAGACTGCAGGTGGTGGATTTATATAACAAAATCTAGAGCATCAAACGATGTACTGGGGGAGCTCTGCAGATTGAACAGCATCCGTGGAGGAAGAGGAATTATCAATGTTTTGGGTTAAAACTCTGCGCCCGAAACATTCACAATTCCTCTCACTCCATGGAACTATTTGACCTTCTGGGTTCCTCCAGCAGATTGTTTGTTGCTTCAGTAATAATGCAAATTGGTGTGGCCAAAGAATGTAAACAAAGTAGTAGTTTATTCTGATGAAACAGATTTCAAAGTAGGGAGGGAATGTCAGATTTGTATAGATCCCTTGTTAGGCCATAATTGTAGTACAGCATGGTTTGGCATTCTGGTTTCCAAACTACAAAAGATATACTGAAACACTGGAGAAAGTGCAGAAGAAAATTTATAAACATGATAGCAGTATTCAGAAGATACAATTACTGGAATATTTTATGGCCATTAAGGAACTTAAAAGTTATCACTAAAGAGGAAATATTAAGAAAATTAAGGGGACAAAAGGCAGACAAATCCTCAGAAAATCCTCAGATACCTGGATCCCAGGGTTCTAAAACAGGTGGCTGAAGAGATTGTGGATGAATTAATGGTCATCTTCCAGAATTCCCTGGATTCTGGAACAGTCACAGCAGAATGGAAAGTAAAATATGTAACCTCACTAATGTAAGGGAGAGAAAATATAGAGAACTGCACCACAAATGTATTTCAGCATTTTGTCAATATTCAAGACCAAGCATGAAGTCACAGGGCATTTGGGAATTAGAATCTAATTTGGCATAGTCAACCATGATGTTACGAAGGAGAACAAGTGATAACTCTTAGAGATTCTTGAGCATGTTACCACCAGAATTGATTAAGGAAAATTAAACAGTAGATTTTAAAAAGGTATTTGATTTATCTACAATGAAGGTTGTTCCATGAAAATAAGGTCTCATGGAGTTGGGGGTTACATATTAGCAGGAATAATGGATTGATTAAAAGGGAAACAAAAACATGTGTGAGAATGAATGGTTTGTTTTCAGGTTGGAAAACTCTGACAGTGGGATGCAACAGGATCAAGATATTTACAATTCATATGAATGACTTAGATGAAAAGGGTATAACACATCTAGATTTACGTATGATATACAGCTAGGTGAAAAGGGAGATGTTAGCAGGACACAAGAGAGTAACTGATAGGCTAAGTGAATACACATGGTTGTGGCCGATGGGAATATATTGTGAGAAAATCTAAGGTTACACATTTTTTGGAAAAAGGGAAAATTGGAATATATTTTAAATACTGAGAAGCTAGTAAATGCTAATGTTCATAAGGTTCTTGGTGTGTTGTTCAAGAAATGTAGTTGCAACAATCTAGGCAAATGGTATGTCACTTTTTACTGCAAAGGGATTGGAGTACAAAGGGTAAAGAAGTTTTGATGAGATTGTAATGGGCTCTGATTTGGAGTGCAAGATTAGTCTCCATGCCTAAAGAAGAACATACGGTACTTGCTTTGGCATAAATTCAAAGGCACAGATTCAGAAGATTGGTTCCTTGATTGAGGCAACTGCCCTAAAAGGAAAGATAGATTAACTTGTACTTAAAGCAGTTCAGACAAATAGAAGAACATTCAAGATGATCAGAGCGACAAACAGGATAGACGTCCAAGGCATTTTCCTCCAAATGGTAAGTCTAGAATAAGGGGCATGGCCTCTGGATAAGGGATTGGCCATTTAAGACCGAGATGAAGAGAAATTTCTTTATGGAGAAGGCCACAGATCTTTGAAATTCATAACTTCAAGGGGGTGGCAGATGCTTAGGCAATGAGTACATTCAAGACAGGTCAATAGATTAGACATTAAAGTAATCAGGGGATATGGCAATTTGATGCAAAAATAGACTTGAGGCACAGGATCAACCATGACATGAAATAGCAGAACAGGCTTGAAGTGCCTGATGGGCTAATTATTATAAATGATTGAGAAGGCTGGGCTTTCTATTGTGAGAGAGAAGACTAGGAAGAAACCTTCCAGATATTTTTAAAATTGTGAAGAATTTCCATTGGGTTGCAGGGAAAGAAACGCCACTTGTAGGAATAAGGGTTACAAATATAACAAAGAACATAATGAATCAAATAAAGTTAGGAGGAATCAGTTTATACAGGGATTGCTGCAAATATAGAACACACTGGGATGTGTTTGGTTGGTAGGGATTTAAGAGATGATGTGGACATGAAGAAAAAGCAAAGACAGGCATATGGAGCCAGCATGGAAAGTGGTAATCAGGTGAAATTCAATTCTATAAACTATTATTCTACATTAAAACCATGGGGTCAGGTACTTCTGCTGGAAGCTTAAACCTCAGCCTTGAGAGATATGAAGCAATAAGTAAGGAAACTGTTTTGAAATATGATATAAAGCTACCAAATTTATGCAAGTAAAGATGTACCCAGCAAATTAGGCTAGTGCAGTAGTGGGATTTTTGCCAAGAACGTTGCTTTATATGTTTGGGTAACATCGCACTACAGCACACTTAATGAATGAGCTCTTTCAACATCACTAATATTGTTCATTAATTCAAGAGGCCACTTACATTCAACTCTATTTTGTAACTTTATTTAGATTCACTATTTAAAAAGAACTATTTAAAATATATAAACAAGGAGTCAATAAACCAAAGGTTTAATAATGAAAAGATACAAATTTGTATTTAAAGAAGAAACAGAAATAATTTCAAAGGTTCTCTATTGTCAAAATAATGTAAGTGTAATTCATGATGACACTGGCATTGAAAATGACTTTAAAATAGATGATGGATGGTCCTCATGGATACATAAAATGCAGCCTTAATAGTCTGCTGCTGGCATCTTGGCAGAAATATGTTTTTTGTGAATTGAACAATATCACCATATACTAACTGACCATTTGGCTTGCCAAATCTGCATTACTATTTTTCTTAACATGGTAAAGAAAGTTACATTTTCTGTTTTGATGCTGCTTGCACAGAACTAGGAAGCCCCTACCAGGAAATTGTGCCCTCAATATTATAGAAGCAGGTTTCACAGTCATGAAGTTTTAATTTCACAGTGCAAGTCAAGTTTTTAATATAGTCTGCACTTCAGAAGTCAGGCTGATTGACAAACTTGGTTTCCAGTCAAATATGAAGACTCCACCTCAGTGCCCTGGGGTTCAGAAACTGCAGCTACTACAAGGAACATTGAATAGGGAGGTTGAATGGTGGTAGGTGGGAGTAACATAGAACAGTATAGCACAGAACAGGCCCTTCAGCCCACAATGTTGTGCTCTCAGAGATTAAAATACATACCTAAATACCTAAAGCCAAAGAAACTCTGTTTCACACCCCAAATTCCAAAACAATTTACCCATCAATTTCATTCTTTTACTCTGCACAGAATGCAGCAGTTTGTGCATTTCCAGAGTTGTTTGTTTTACATTTTCTGATAATATTCACTTTGTCAAGCTATTAATTTGTATCTATTTACTAAGAATTTATGGGTTCCATTTTAATAATGGTTGGGTTAGAGAATTCTGTCTGTATTCCATGCTTAAGAAACTTCCCCATATCTTCCATTAAGTTAGCCAAGGAAACTTACAGATCTATAAGTTGTTTTGCATCACAAAATTTACACTTAACAAGTAAAACAGTGTACTTCTGAAAAATTCAGTTGTGACAATGGCTCACAAGGTGCACAGGCCACACATATAGACGCAGCCCTTGATATTTTTTCTACATGGATGTAAATTTTGTATGAGTACAAGTATCTATAACAGCTGAGCAAGTGGAAGAATTTAGGTAGATTGATGGTTGAGAGGGAGGGGTAAAAAGGGAAAAATAAAATCACAATTGAGAGGGGACAAAATGGGTGCAGGGGGCTTAAGCTGAGAATGAGGAATGAGACTTCAACGGTTATAGTGGAGAGTTGAGCTTTAGTGGTCACAGATTGGCTCCTGGGTATGTATGCAAGCAGGACAAGGCCCAGACTATGTGTTCCCAAAGTAGACTAATCTGTAGGTGGTTGCAAGCATTAGATGCCACTTCCACCTCGGAAGCAGACCTCTCATTTATTGTGAAAGCCTACTTCTGCATGAGTGCTCCATACCATCTGTGGTTCAAGTATATGCAACTGGATTTCGTAGAAGTGGCATCCAAACGTAAAACGTATGCCCTTAGAATCTTCTGCACATTAAGTTGCCTCCATGGCATAGCAAGTCATATGCTGAAACGGCACAGGAGCAGTCTGCTGTTGTTTTCTGATAAAACTTTTTGTTGTGTACCTGAACTTTGTGTTTCCTGACATATTTTCCAGTTTGTAGAAGACTGACATTAATATTAAGGAATAAAATTAACTGAATTTCTTATTCACTAAATTTCTGAAAATACACATTTAACTACAGTTTCAATGACTGGTTTCAAAAATTTGTATTTGTGCCTAACCTTTGAGTAGCTTTAATCCTCTTTTGACTGAAAAATGAAAACTGACATATATTTCCTATATAAAAATTAGGTTTATTTGTGAAATTTCATAATTAACAATTATAAAACTTTAAAGTTGTCTGGACATACATAAGTCAGCTCAGATGTGGTGTTAAAAGCAGGACCATTTTATTTTCATATTAGAACCGGTACTCAGTCTATGTACATTTCTTTTAATTTTATAGCATTAATGATAGTAAAATCCCACATTTAAAATGTTATAAAAATCAATACAGACGTGACAAAACAGTTAATACATATAGCTCATTCTCCCAATAGAAACCTCTGATATACTAATTACCTCTGGAATAATAACAGAGATTTTCCATTAGTGTGAACAGATGCTTCCTGCATTAGACTTTAACTTGCCTTTTCTCAGATTGTTTCCATAATTCCTTGCTTTGTAAACATGGCTCAACATAAAACAGAGCTCTGAATTAATCATTTCTTTCCCACCTCTACATGCAAGGTCTTTCAAGATTTCCTTTCATCCATGAAGTACCAAGCTTTCTCGCCTTTCCAACATATTTCATTTAGCTCATAATTGTCACACAATTTAAATATAAATGAACACAGAATTGTGTGAAATGCATCTCCAATATCTGGTACTGGCAGAGACAAATCTAGCTAACAAGACAAAGTTGGGAAAAAAACAAACCTATTTTGTAAGATAGTCTCTAGTCACTTTCACTGATTCCCAATTAGACTTCTTTCATCAGACAATATTTCCGTGCAACCATCATTAAAAATTGGAAATGATTATACAAGGTCAATTAATAATTCCAGTCGATAGCAAGCATAGTACAATCTGTAATAACCTCAAGAACCACAGTCCACAACAGGATTCAACCCACTGGATTTTGAGCAGTATATCATTTACGTGTAAGAGCAATAGCAATATATAGTTTAAAAAAAGACTGGTTGGAACAACATTTCAAGAGTACCAAATCACTGTGCAAAACAGATACTGGTGTGAATCTTATAGCTCAATGCCTATCGCTAACTTATCACTTCAGCTGGGATATCGAGAAAATCTCCATGTAGAGGGCAAGAGTAAATTCAAGAGGGAACATTACGGTAATTTGACCTTACTTCAAGCATGGGCTTGTTTGAAACTTAACACTTATTTACACAATACAGGCATTCAGCCTACAGAGTCTATGTCAGCTCACAACAGAGCAATCCCATCAGCCCCATTCACCAACTTCTTATTTCCCTGTACCCCTGCAACATAATTCTCTCTCACATAATCAACTCCCCTCAGATTTTTATCATTTACCTACATTAAGAGGTAATTTAGAGAGCCAATTAATCTACCAGGAAACTGAAGCACCAGCAGCAACTAACAGTCATGAGAAAATGTGCAAATGTGCAAACTCCACACAGACACTACCCAAAGTCATTATAGCACCACCATCTGGCCCCATCAATGCAAGGATATGCACGATTCAATGCAGAGAACGGACGGGGACAGGGAGATGGTCAAAGCTTGTGCTATTAAGTACTCAAGGTAATGGGCTGCTAGGAATCAGGCACATATATGTTTCAAATTCAACTCGGACCAGAAATGTAGGGAGAAGGCAACTTCCACACGACCTTGGTAGATTTATTCTCAGAACTCATCTGTATTTCACCAATCAGCTGTCTACTCAAAACTGGCATGAAATGCTAGCTAACTGCAGGTGGGACTGCTGTTCGTGGCAAAAAGATAAATGACTGGGAATGGGTTTTGTAATGATTGCTTGGGAGTGATGAGGGGGAATAGGGGATGGTGGCAAAAAGCCCAGGCTGGGACAGTACTCCTCTTGGCCCCATCAGGAAAGTTTTTAAAAAACTAAAAGTTTTTAGACAGGAGGTGTGGTAATTGCTTAAGGGAATGAAGAACTTCCTTTCTCCTGACCCCCAAACATTCAGTATAAATCTTATTTTGAGTAACTTCTGTTGGCTCAGATCCCCTTCCTGTATCTTATCTGGTGAGAAAGGTAACTGCTAAAATTACATTCAAGGATCCATGACATCACACAGACTTCAATCTGCATATTTAAGGAATTACAATGACTGTTTCTGGCAGGTGACCTTGATGCCTCCTCAAAACAGGAGTTTAAAAAAACAGCAGGATTTTAACTGTCTGATTTCAGCAAGGTTCAAATCACCGTTCCAATCTACCTCGTTAAGAAACTCTATATACTCCTCGAAGACTAATTTTTAAAGAATTTATAAACAGGAACCATAGGTTTGATGGACAACCACACGGGATGTACCCCTCATAAATTATCCAGCAGCATATTTTTGCAGGAAATGTGCTCTTACATTGTGGTTTCTTTATCTTTTGTTGGTTAATAATTTGACAAGCAGTCCTGTAAAAGAATAACAGGAAAGCTTGAGGAGGTAATGTTAAAGTTTGTGACTCACCAGAAGCATTGATACATTACAAATCCAGAATACCTCTGTGTTCATTTATAGCTAAGCCATCAGCTTATTAAAGTAGATGAATCATTCTTGCAGAAGAGTTAAACCCTGCCTAATTCCTCTCAGGCAAAGAAGAAAACCCACAACCGGAAAGCTGTGTTGCTCTCAAGTGAGCAGGCACCATGCCAAATTCTGAGCTGCAGGTTTTTTTCTACTACTTCCAACTGACTTGAAACACCTCCCTCCACTTCTTCCTCCCACTCTAGGTTGCAATATTAATTTTAATTGAGCTGGGCTAAGCTGGCAAGTCAGAGGCCTGCTGTGAAATTTTCATGAGAATCCTAATAGAAAATGGTGCTAAACAACTGTCAAACTTATTTGCTCCATAACACTCCTCCTCCTTTTGCCCATATGCATAGCCTAACACTACAAGGCAGACTCCAGTGGAAGCTAAATGTCACTTTAATATACTAAAGTCTTTAGCATGCTACGTGTATGTAGGTATTCTCGATAGTGCATATTGCTCTGAAGAAACTCTGGTTGCAAATTACCCCAAGCCCGAAGAACTGGGGACTGCACTCGTGAGAGAAAATCTATCACTTCCAGAATGCTTTATGGACTCCTACACTCTGCTAGTACCTATAGGCTCTGATAGAAACTGATAAATTGAAATAGCATTTAGTCCATGTCTTAAGAGATCCTCTAATGACATAGGGCATCTCTCCAATGAAAGCTCATCATGATATTAGAATAATTAAGTAATGGCAACATTATAATATACTACAGTTAGCCATTTATTTGGCATGATAAACATAAAGCATGTAGGACATTAATGAATCTGTCATGCATTATGGTCCACTAACTATGTTCTCCATACTGTTTATCTATTTATTGATGCAGAACCAGTTTTGCAAAATATGTCTTTTTTTATCAGTACAGTTATACTCCGGCACCAAAAGTAAATGCATAATGTTTTTGTCATATATTTTTAGAAGACAGAAATATATTTTGGTTCTCTAATTCCATTTTGAAATGCACGATATTAAAATTTATGTAAAATCAACTCTGCACACATTTGTTATTGAAAATGTGACTGCCCTATGGAAACTACAAAATATTTCTTTTACATTCAAGAAATCCTCAGAATTAATCCAATTATTTTATTATTTTTCTTTGTCTTCATTTTCTTGTTAAAAATGGTTTCATATATGAAATATACAGACTCTTCTCAGTGTTTTATTGCTCTTGCTGTCTGAAAAATATGTTACCAACTGCAGGGGCTAGACTCGTAACAGTTTCATTTTGTATTCATCCCCAGACATGCTGACAACATAAAGTGATTTCCTTGGCGTGGCCTTAATATCAATGGTTGCAGTTGCTAATTCCTTCACTGTACTAGCTACAATGTCCCTCAGGGGTGGTCCAACCTTTTCACTGACTCGGCACCCTGGGATTAAGTTGGTTTATCCCTCTGAAAGGGAGCACGAGCAAGCCTTCGTGCCTGCAGAAGAGCTGGCATTGCCATGGTAACTCTGTTCCTCTCTGCGGCACAACCAATGAGATGCTCCGAAGAACTAACAGTGAAAGATGTCCTTGGCTGTCAGACTAGGCCTCGGGTCTTTCCTCCGTGATGATTTTCATTCTGGATTACTGACCTCCCACTTCAAGTTTTCCACTGAGATATGACTAGTCATATAATGGGTAATGCTCACACTAAGCTCATAGGCTGCCAACCACAATAACTCAGACAAGACACAGCAAGCAGTGAATGGAAGAAAATACATTAAACCCAGTACAGTATCTTCAATCTTTTTATTCCTGAATCATAAATAAACTGTTAATTACAGTAAACAGTTTGCCACATTTCTCAATTTGCTGCTTTCGAAAGTCAAATCATTGTTTTCAAATTTTATAAATGAGGGCTACATTGCTGGATTTGCTATCTCCACTGTGGTAAAGCCTGAGGTACATTTTATCCTTAAGCTGGAAAGGCAGATAGGCAATTTGTACTCTACTGCCAATCATGCCTTCTGAAAGGCAAGCAGGAGCAGTGCAAATGACTCATCTGATTATTTTTCCTAGTTCGTTATGGGGAATTGTGTTGGCCAAAAAACTTTAAAAATTGTTATGGCAGTGTAAGTGTGTTGGATGGAATCTTCCCACTGTTCTGTGACTTTACCCTAAATCTAGTGGGTAGAGTAATTTTAAATATTCTGATGGATGCCCTGTGCCTGTAACCTTTTGACCTTTTCCAGCAGAAAATATGGTGCTATGCTGAGGAAGTGCATGGGCATGAAGACTTACTGGATCTACTGGAAACAGCACTTCCTGCAGGAACCCCTTAACCCCTCATCCCAAGAATGCACTCCGATCCTATGGTTGCATGGGGAATCCACTGGACACAACCCCAATGCTGGTTGCAATCAATGCAGATCACATTCATAAAGCAGCTTGGAAATTGTCTGCTCCTATCACTGACTAAATTTTGTAGTTTCTTTAAAAGACTGGACACCCTGCCTAACTAAGTTCCAGCCCACATTACAATTCTCCTCCCAACATCACAGGATCTCTGCAACATGGGAATAAAATTGGTTTATACAAGAGCACAAGCTCAATTTTGATACTGTGCCTAATTTTCTTATGGATTCAAATCATAGGATTCTAAACCAATTGAAGGAAATAGAACAGCAGATTCCAAACCTCAGTAATATAATTTAATTAATATAATATATGTGTATACTTGAAACACAGTGCTCAGACAACACAAAGCCATTGTATGTGACAGGTATCCATTAAATTTATTGCTCTCTGCTGTCTTTTTACGGTTAACCTCTCATCTTTTCAGTACTTCTTTTACTTTGAATTCTGCTACAAAATCTTCTCATTTATTGAAACACACTAATGCTAGGTTTGATCTGAAGCTCCAGGCAGACTTTGCTTATACCACCACCCCCCACCAATCCCCTCTTACACTACCACGTGATTTTAAGCAAGATGTTGATACAGGCTTTTATCAAGGTTCATCAACTTCCAGCACAATATAATGTGACATCAGTACAGCTTTATAGCAAGCTAAATAACCTTTTGCTGAGTCTGAGTGTTCCTGCTAAAGAATGGATGGTAAAGAAATCTAATCCCACTGGTCCATAGTTCTATGCATTGCTGTTCCAAAAACATAGCTTCGCTATGCTGCAGAACATTTTGTGTTAGTACATTGAAAATGAAAGTGTCAGAAATCTGTTCTTCCTGCAAGTTCTTTTGGTGCTAACCATGATAATAGCAGGAATGAAGCCACAACCCTTCATCCTATATTGTCAACTAATTTCACATGACAAATCAGCAGAGCTGATCTGTTCTGATAAAATGCCATTAACCTTAAAGTACAACTGCTTTTCTTTCTGCCTTAAATGCAGAGTCTTTAAAACACTTTTTATTTCAGATTTGTAGGGAGAATTTCTTGTGATTGAAGCCTTGCTTGAAAGGTGCAAAAATTGGAAAACTGGGTTGGATCAGAGGATCTTCCAAGTAATCAATCTTGACTGATATTTGGCTTCATATCAATGTGTTTAGCAACTTGGGATGCTAACAATTTTTGATGAAATCATGAGAGCTGATCTTCGACCCAGTTTGGCCAAACTTGCTTCAACATCCCCTCCCCCAAAAAGAAAATACAAACCATGGTATATAGTGTGGTGTGACCCTTAATTACACTACATTAACAAAAGTAATGCCCAACACTGTAGGCAATATATTCCAGTTTAGTCTATTTTAAAAATTCTCAACTGTTAATCTGCTATGCGAGTACTTATCCGCTCATGTTGATATTGGAACTATACATAATGCGAGTATAATATTAAACACTTGAACATTATGATAAACGTGCATTTTTTCTACCACAGGTTTCTTGGTCCCAGAGACAACCTTCTGTGTGACATAGATAGTACAGCAACCCACATTCAATCCTGACCTCTGGTGGATTTTGCATGTTGTCCCTGTAACAACATGTTTTCCCCCAGGTGCTCTGGTTTCCTCTCAAACCCAAAAGACATGCCATAGGTGGGTTAATTGGCTGTAAATTGCAAGAATGTAGGTGAATGGTAAAATCTAAGTTGATGAGAAGGTGGTGTGGTGGGGGCAGAATGAGTTACATAAAAATTAGTGCTGGAATCGGATTGCTCTGTGAGCCAGCATAGATTGAATGGAATGAAACAGCCTCTTTATCTGTCAAGAGAAAATATGGAAACAAGTTTCTAAACTGCTGTTAGATATGCCTTTACTACTGCAGCATGGTGCCTGCTGGAACTTTATCAATTGATGTAACAGAGACATTTCTAATGTCATAACTGGGAGAAAACAGTGCCCTTAGGCAGATACAACCATGCTCTTCAGAGACCCCAGCAGTAAAATATTAAACATTCCTCTGTTTAAAAGAAAAGTGTAATAAAAGTGTAATAAAGACATATCTTGAAACTCAACCCTGACAGGTGTCACAATGTGCAGCAATATATTGGACTACAAATTGCCTCCAAAGTTCATTCCCTTGATTTCATTGAAAGGAATTTTGGATGCAGAGTACAATGCACTGATATAAATGTATAACTTGATTTAGGGGTGAATTTTGAGCAAGAATACTTCCTTTACTTTCAAACATGTTAAGTCAATGCCAATCATAAATAGGCCAAGTTTTGGTGCACCATTTGGTAAACTTGCCCTGCATCCTT
>JARFYF010000036.1:26620931-26633132 GCA_030265395.1 Rhina ancylostomus
CTATTATTCCTGGTTTCAAACCATCATTGTAAAAGCCTAAAGAAGCTTAATGACTGAATCATCAACCAGATAAAAGGAACAGTGTTACAGCTCATTTATGACTAGCTAGAAGAATAGCTTCAAAACTGTGAGAACAAAGAGTTCATAAAATCAAAGAGCCAGAAAGTTACATGATAAAGTTCCTCTCTAATAAAAAATGTATAGGTTTTTCTGATTTATTGTTTTTAATTATCAAGTAAGAAAATCATACTCTCAAAAACTGCAAAATTTAAAACTCTGGTACAAATTTGAAATATACATTGAATACATAATGTACATGTGCATTGTAGTTTACTTCTGAAATTTAGTTCCATTGAAATCAATGAAAGTAAATTTAAAAGTGAAATTCAATGCACATACCATATCACCAAAAGAATTTCTGCATGTTTTAATTTTCAATTCATTTTCAGGATGTATATTCCTAGCACTGTTGTTTATTTTCTGAGCATTGTCACTCTGAGAAAATTGCAGTGAGCTGACTTATTGAGTCACTGGCTGTTTGATGGTATTGACTGGAAGACAGTTGCACGTCAGCTACTTGAGTCAGATACTTTCCAGTAGGTACAGCAGATCTCTTTTCCTGTAGTACGTCAATAAACTTTTTTTTAATGTATCCAAACAGCTTTTTGATCACTTTTCCATATTTTCATACAATATAGAAAGAGACCATTTGGCCCATTGAGTCCATGTCAGCTCACAGAGCAATCCTATTTCCCCACTAGTTTTCCCTGTAACCTATTCTGCCCCATCAATCCTACCACCCACCTACACTGTGGGCAATTTACAGTGACAATTAACCTACCAAACTGCACATCTTTAGGATATGGGAGGAAACCCATGCAGTCACAGGGAAACATGCAAACTCCACACAGACAGCACTGGAGGTCAGGATTGAACCCAGGACACTGGAGCAGTGAGGCAGCAGCTTCACTACCTGTGCCACTGTGCTGGCTCTTTATTGATAACAAATTTCCACTTCCAGGTTCATCTAAAAAAAAATTTGAATTCTCAAATGGGTTCCTTGGATTATGAGACCAGCTCCTGGATTACTGGTCTCAGAACAAAAACACTAACTATAATACTCCATAACAAATACACGGTCACACCATTGTTATCACTGCAGTAGCTCTCATGGCCACTTGTATTATACAGGTTACAAAGGTTCCCAAGAACTGTCCATAACCCAAAATGTCCATTACTCGGAAATGGACAAAAACAGTGTGTATAAGAGGATCACGGACAGCTGTGACAGGAGATCAAGCAGGTGCAGGAAGAGCAGCTGCCAGCCAACCTCACTGACTTGGTGAGTGAGCAAATCCGCTCAGCACGCCCAGCTCTGCTCGGCTTGACCCAGTCCCCATTTGTTGTGACTTGGGGGGAGGTGGGTAGGAAAGGGCATGTGGAAATGCCTGGCAGAAGATGCCTGCAGCCCCAAAGCAACCAGCAAATCCATCCCACCGGTCTCTCAAATACTCGCTTGCAAGTACAGGGTGTCTATAAGTCGGGCATTCATAACCTGGGAGGAACTATAAGTACTACATAATGTCTCGAGTCTATGCTTTTATTTTAAAAGAAACAAAATCTGTGTCTACGTCAGCTCATTTTAGGCATCTCAAATATTGGAAATAATCAGTTTTTTTCTATGGCATTCCACCTTTGTTACTTCAAACTCTTCCTTTAAATTAATCCCTTCTAATGAAATGAAAATTCCTTTGCCTAGAAACTGAAAAACAAGGTGTTATGCATTTGTAGAGTTATCACATATAGTATCAAAAACCCTCGGAGAGTTGAAAACAACTATTTAGTTAGTAATACACTAAATATCAGGCCAACAAAGTACACTAGAGAGGAAAAAAGCATGAAAAACTGGAAAAAACATAAATTATGCTAAGTAGTTTGACCTGCTTTTCTCCATCGATGCTGCCTGGCCTGCTGAGTTCCTCCAGCATCAACGTGTTTTTCAGTCTGATCTGTTTACTCTGTTCCCATGCAGAATAAATGCCAATAACTCACACAATATCCAGAACACAGTAAATATGCTAGTTATTTATACCATGCATGGTGAAAGGGCAACCAACAGAACCGTTACCTGAAACTAATCCATTTCAACACTGACTGCACTGAAAAGAGGAATCTCCCTTGTCCATTTTATTATCAGTGGGTAAAGTATAACACTGTATTAATTGCCATTAAACAGGGCGATGGAAGTAATTGCTCACTGAATAAAAGCAATCCTATATTTTTCCCTTGTTTCAATTCCACAAAACTATTCAAATACAAATCCTGGATTAAAAGGAAATAGATAACAATTGTCTGTGAATCAATCCCTGTTGATTTAAAAAAGAATTCAACTTTATAAAATATGTTAAAGACATTAACTGCAATAAATACTTGATGAAAATGAAAAGATAATTCTGTATTGCCTTCCTTCTAACAAATGCGTTGCAGGTGTGCAACCCTTCCCCAATGAACACAAAATTATGCCCTGTAATATGCTCCTTGCTAAAGCACCTCCTCATTGATGTCAGGGCTCAAATACATTTTTATGAAAGAAAAAGCGCGAAATAAATCTAGTTTAAAATTGTACTGCAGCCTGTGAAACAGAAACCTGGAATGTAATCTATCAGAGCCTTAGGTGCTTCATTTTTGCTATAGTTTCACCTGTCAAGCTGCAATATTTTGATAAAAACAAAAAATCCTGAAAAGACAGCTGGAAGGACACTGGAGATAAAAAAAACGTGTTATCCTTTCAAGTGCAGATTCGATGACTAAACTGATCTTTGTCTGAAACAATTTGTCTTTTCGCATTACATATTAATTTTTTTTAAATTTTAGGTGCCCAGAATGGCAGCTATCACCATCTATTCCCAATAACTTTTTAATAGCACTGCTATTAGAGATTTAGTATAAATCTTTTAATGCAAAATAAAGCCTCACTCATTCAGAATTGGGAACTTAACGTACATAATTTTCAAATATTCATTGCTAGTCAGTTAGGCTTTAAATCAGAGTTACATGTACGGTAATCTGATCATTACAAAATGTTACGAGATGGATGAAGATAATCCAGTCTATTTTAAAGAACCTCCTACTCCTCTCCAATGAATATGCATTTTCATACAGCTTAAGAACCAGAGAAGGTGACAGCATGTCGAGGTTGATTTAACATCCTTATTTAAATGCAGCATATTGCTCCAGAGGGCAGAGCTCTAGTATAAATCATTACTTTAGAAATTATAAGAAACAGATAAATACTTACTGTACAAGAAATGTCTTTAGCAAGGGTAATTAGAAAGTTGAACTTCCTATCACTTATCTACATAAGTTAAGGCAAACAGAACAGATGAAATAGGAGACAGATAAGTATATGAGGGAAAAGGAAAGGATAATATGCTAATAATGTTTGAAGTAGCTTGAGAAGAGGCTTATGTGAAAATAAATGCTGGTGCTGACCAGTTGGGTAAACAGAATTTACAGTGCAGAAATAGGCCATGTAAGTGAAGTAATCAGCCTTTCAAATTATACCCTCCACTTAATTCCATCTGGGAAAGAGGAACTTCCCAGCTTGTTGGTTTGCCAAACGTGTAAGGCTTGCAGAATGATGAAGTAATTATTTTATTAATGAAATAATAACAAAAAATAATGGACTTTTTGGTTAGGATCATAGATTGGACACCACCTTGAAGCAAATTTCTACAGGCAGCCAAATTTGAGGAGGGAGTTTCTCAACTCTCCAGGTTGATGGAGTCAAATGCATTAGTGAAGTTGATGAAAGCCACTGAAAATGGTCAGTGCTGCTCCCTGCATTTCTCTTGGGAATGTTGAATAGTGAAAGTCATCCATTGTGCCTCTAGATAGACAGAATCCAAATAACAATTCAGGGAGCACCTTGTCAGCCACAAGGAGGAAATAGTTGAGGAGGATTGCAGTAACAACTTTAGCTTAGGCAGAGTGCAGAAGGGTCTCTCTGATTATCACAGTCAGATTTGGCTCTTGAAGATGGCCCTAGTGTGGATGAAAAGGTTATGGATTTGTGACAGAAGTTGGTCACTGCCAAGTTTTAGAACTTTGGCAGGGATACTGCCTGCTCCTGAGACATCACTGTTTGTTTTTAATATGGCATATGAACTACCAAACTTCTTGTCAGTCAGGAATGTGGCTGGGCTGCACCAAATAGATCGCTGTAGCATGAGGTCAAGGGTGCTCTCATCAAGGTCTGAGATGCAGTTAAGCAGTTCTTCAAAGTGTTTCTTCCAGTGGGTGCTAACCATCCCTCTGCCTTTAAAGGGTTGATCTCAATGCAGAGTAGTAACAAGTCTTTTGTGAACCTGAGTGTTAAGATTATGGCTAGCATGTCATAATGCAGCAGAAGCAAGATGGAACTCAGGTGGGCAGCAGTTTCTGTCCTCCTATATGCTTTTGACTCATGTAGTTCCTCTAGCAATCACCTCAAAGCACTGAAGAGATACCACCAACGCTGTCACCATAAAACCATCCAAATCTACTGCCACGATAAGCAAACCAACATCAGCATCCTCTCTTAGCCCAACATCCCCAGCAATGAAGTCCTAATTACAGGCTGAAGGTCAAGCTACATTGTTATTTGCCCAACACCTAACTCCTGAAAGAGAAGCACCATTCTGAGCCTCATCAAACCAAGAACTTATTTGATGGAGAAAGGAAATGATTCAAGGATGTTCTCAAAGCCTCGTTGTAACATCTCTGCCAACTTGTGGTGGTCGCTCACCCACAATCACTTAAAATGGAGTAGTATTTTGAATGGCATTGAGAACCTCAGGTTCATTCATTCGGAGCACAGAAAAGCCCAATGCAAGTGACAGAAACTGTGCATCTGTTCTCAAACTACTCACTGCCTCAGTCCCACATGGTAGACTCTGCAGGTCCCACAATGCCCTCATTAGATGCCCAAGACCCACAGAACTAGAAGAGAGGTCATCCTCAATGATTGCTTAAGGAGAAAAAGGATGCTGGAATACTCAGCAACCAAGCCACACACAGTAACACTTCTACAAACATCTATGCAGTAAATCTATTTTATGAAGTTTGTAGCTAGGACATTGGGAGAAATCCTTTGCTATTCTTCAAGTGGTGTTTATCACCTTCAGCTGAGGGCAGATAGTACCTTGGCTTAAATTCTCATCAGAAAGACTTCATTTCAACACACCTCAGTAATACACTGAAGTGTCAGCCTAGATTATATGCTTTGGTTTCAAAGCCCACATCAGAAACCATATATTTCTAACAACCACTGAATAAGAGATGACACATTTAAGTAAAAGCTCATCCATCTCCCTCTGACAACATCACCACTTTTGAGCTCCCATACCATCAATACCCTGCACAACATCACCATTCCACAGACAAGTCACAAGAGATTCTGCAGATGCTAGAATCTGGAGCAATACACATTTTGTGTGTGATCACCATTCAAAACTTTGTTTACCAGCCATATCCACGCATCTGCTACAAAAGTAGAATGGAGAGATGACCGTGGAGTTCTTCAACAGCAGGAAGGCCATGTTGCCTGTGATGCTATATGTATGAAAGATATGATCATGCATGGTAGAACACGCTTTGCATGCATAAAACACACAAAAGGCCTTTCTCCCACTAACTCCACAAAGATTTTACTGGAACAGAAGTGATAATTAAGTTTAAGACAACAGGCCAACTTTCAGTGTTCCAAGATTAATATTGCCCTATTGCTTCTACTTGGTTATCTAGTAAAACCTTTGGTTCACTTTTAGGAATGTCAAGAGATATTAGCTGGTACAACTGCAAGACACAAGATGTTTAATACTTACATCACCCTTGAAAGTGTAATGTGTTTTGTGGCGCAGAAAAACTTATAGGAATGGACAGAACTCCGATGTGAGGCACCCCTCCATTCTGAGATGGTGAACTTCCGTGCCAGCAGCTAGAACCTATATTGGCCTCCCACCATCCTGCTGGACCAAGTCTCGTGGAAGTTCTGGATTGGATTTGAGGAGCTAAATGTAAAAAAGCAGCAATCCCATTCATTTGAATGGTGTTATTGAATTTTGTTTAAAAAGGTGGGAAGAACCTGCAGAGACCTCCTGTAGAATGGACCATGAAACATTAACATAGCTGCAGGGTTACATGTGGGCTGAATGCAAGGCACAAAGCCAGGCCAAGCTCAATCTTGCCCATAATTATTATATCCCATTCATTCTAATATCATATATTTAGAATGTTTTAATATATAAAAACCAACGCAAGCAATTATTTCCTACTGGCCACAGACATGCAACAGATGGATTTCTCTAAGCACTGCATTTACCCTCTGAAAGACCACTTTGAACTACTACTCACAGGGACTACACTGCATTCTTAAATGAACAGGTTAGGTTAAACAGAAACCATTTAAATAATAGATGGCTTCTTTTCCATTAATCCCACTACACCTGCTACGACAGAACATACTTTGTGCAAAATGTATGCCCGACTTCATTGTCCTTTTACCATAAAACAACATATTCACCTATTCACTAAGTAATAGTAGGAATCTGCTATTGGATTAGAAGGAACTCCCCACCTCTACATCCCTTCAAGCAACACTGTGCATATAGTCTTTGAACTATTACTACTAGGAATTGTTCAGCCTGCACTACTTAGCAAGGTAATCTGCATCATATCTGCAGACAATCCACTTCGCAATAGTCATGAATGTGTTTATTTGGCATTGTTAAATCTCTGCACAAGAGTCCAAGTCATTTAGGGAAATCTAGGATAATTTCACTTTACAAAAGTGGTAGTAAGTCTTTGGGGAAAGAGGTGCATTTGCTTCTGCAGAATAACTGCCTGTACAACAATATTATTAGCTGCTTTAAGTCACAGATGTCATTACAGGCAACAAAATATAAAAGGATGAAAAGTTTTATTTATGTATCTTCCAATTTGATCATTCCCTGATATTATCTACAAATTCCAATGGAAAAGAGTAAAAGAATATCTTTGAATCTTAACAGTGCACATTTCAGTTCCATGTCACTGTTGTTGTTTTGGTTCCTGAAGCTTCAGTATTCTGATTTTCTCATGGACTGTTTTGCTCAACCACTTGCTACACAGCAGAATAATGAGACTTAAGCAGAGCTGCCCCACTGACGTCAAATCTCTATCACAGTACCAATGGATGAAATTGCTGTAGATCTAATACACAGAATTTGAACTCCTTAACTGACAATGAACCCATGAACTTGTGTATATGTTAATTACGGTATATCTGCTGAGCCCCAGTAATTAGAGATTAAAGGAAAAGACCTTTGCAGCAAATACGAAGAGAGCTTACTCAGCTTGAGTGTGCTAACAATCGGCCCTTTTAATTAACTGCGGGAAGATTAAATACATTAAGTTAAATATGTCTATCTTCTACAATTTTTATTTTCATACATGCTCTTTAATTTATGTAATCGGGTTCTTCAGACTTCTCTTCTGCCTCTTCCCCCACTTACAAGCATGCACAAAATGGAGCCATTATCAAGCCAAAAGCAATGGGAACTGATCTGCCTCTAGATCTCAGCTAATCTCAGCATTAATCTGCTCACCAGGAGAATGGGCAGACATTAACCTTCCTTCTGGGGAGTCTGGTTAAACCCTACTTTGTGTCTCCTTTCCAACATAGATAGTGACAGGGTTAATGAAGGGTTTTGAAACCAATAACTAATTCACCATTTAAGATGGTACCTGGGAGATCTTAGAGATACAAACTGAATTCACAATGCAAATATCATATTTGTACGAAAGAGCCTATACAGTAAAACCAGCACATTGTCCACGGCTTTTGAAAAGAAGTGGCTGAATACAACACATTTACCGTACTATATAATCTCCTGCTTATGACTGTGGATGAATTCTTGGTAGAGGTACTACTGAAAAATGGTCATTGCTTTAATGTTGGGAAATGCATCAGTCAACTTAGACACAATCAGCAATTGACATAAATAATTAATCCATTTTAGTGATCTTTGTTGAGGGATAAATATTGGATATTGCACTAGGAACCTTCCACTGCTTCAAATAGTGGCTTAAGATCTTTCTGTTCAGTAAATGAGCAGATGAGTTCTCAATTTTATATATTATTCAAATGATAGCACTGATGACAATGTAGTGCCCTGTCAATTAAAATCCATTAAGTGCTCAATCTCTCATAGGACTTTGTTGCATAATATTATTCAGTATCAAGAAGACTATCCACCACTGAACTAAGGGCAACAGTTTGGGTGCACTTATACCTACAGCGCATCTCCAAATGGTTCATAAGCATTTCAGAGGACAGGGATCACTGCTGCCTGGTAGACTGTTTTGTGCCAGGTTGGAGGCCTTGATATTCTTTACTTTTTTCCTCAATTGACCAAATGGCTATGCTGTGGCATTGAAAGTGGTTGTGACTTTCATCATTGATGTCTGCCTTCGCCTTCAGGTGACCCTCAACAAATGGGCAGTGGTCCACGTTTTCCAGTATTGCACTGTGCAGTATGTATTACAGAGACCAGGACTATCTATAGCAGACACTTCAGGGCACTGGAGATATACCACCAACAGTGTCTCTGCAAAATCATCGAAATTCACCAGATAAACTAACCAATATGATTGTTCTCTCCCAAGCCAACATCTACATCACTGAAGACCTTGCAATACACAGTCAATTTGGCTGGGCAGGCCACATCATTCATATGCCCATCACCAGACCATGTGATTAGCCAGACAGATAGAGGGAAAGGTTCAAGGATGTATTCATAGCCTCTTTGAAGAAATTCAACATTTCCACTGACCCTTGAAAATCTCTCGCTCATGGTGACAGACCATTCAGGATGGCATTGAGAACCTTGAGACTATACATCTGAAGCACACAGAAGCTCTGCATAAGTGGTGGAAGGAGTGCAGCACCTGACCCCTCAACCCCTTCCCCCAGTCAGGCATGTCCTGCCTCATTTGTGGAACTCTGTGCTCCCCACATTGACCTAATCAATCACACCAGGAACCACAAAACCAGAGTGGAAGCAGTTTTAACTGTATTTACATTATAAATGAAATCTGAATCATGTTGCAGACCCTGTTCTGATATTAAAACTAAGGTAGAACTCCCTGTAGGATTAAGTGTCTTGCTCTTCCAACTTTCAGCTTGAATCTTCTCATTTAATTTGCATCCATAGGTTTAGGCACTGTTTATTCTACACTGGTTATGAATGTGTTTATTTGGCACTTTTAAATCTCTAGCACGTGTTGGCTTGTGTTGAATTTTTAGCAGTTACTGCCTTTGGAGTACCTAGGGCCATGCTGAGGTCAGGAACTGTTCTGTGCAAATAAACCACATATTTTTCTTATCAAGTAATTATATTTAAAAATAGCAAAATATTTCGATAAGCACAAAGGAAAAGAGCTGTTTTGTGCCTTACCAAGAATCACATTGAAGGAAAACTGCTTCTGTGTTACTTTTTTTTTCCTTTGTCTACTGCATGCTCATTTTCATCCATTCCTATCCAGCTTGTAGAATATGTGATTCCTTTCCCAAAGTCAGAGTGCTGCAAGATATTCCAGGTAAAAAAACAAAATGCTCTGAATGATTGGCTGGTGTAACAAGAGTGTCATTTGGAGCTTAGCTACAGGATCGTATGTGAATGTAATGCCACATATCCAGTGCTTTATCACATTATTCCCAACGTTACAGCATCACAGCTGGCACTATTTCTAATTGCCAGACAGCAGAAATGTTTCGGTTGAGATTTATTTCTCACATAGCAAACAATGTTCCTTCCTACGATGACTACTTCTAGCACTGAAACAGTGGTGTACAAGCTTACTCATCGTAAGATTCACATTTAAAATAGTACATGCCTGAATCTCCTGCTCTTAAATTTAAAAGCCAAAACATGCCCGTTAATCTGATTACTTTTTTTTCCATTTAAGAAAGAGATATACAATTTTTACTGTCACTGGCCTCCAAAGGAATCTCTGATTACAAAATAAATTATGGGTTATCCTTTGTGTATTCATTGCAGTTACTCCTACTGTGCACATTTTAATATTCAATCAAATTTAAATATAAATTATGAATAATGAAAGCTTTTAAACAAAATTGTGCTCTAGTTAATGGATTTTTTTCATTAGGGATAGGAAATAAGATGGCAAGGTTCAACATAATTTGAAATGCAAGGCAGTGTTCTAGTGACTGGAATCAAAATCTCAGTTGAAAAGCTCTTATTGTCTTAGATTTGTGTGTATGGGCAATGGAGCAATAAACAGTCACTTAAAAATTCTGATGAGGTCCAAAAGCTGTGAACAGTAAAAAAAAAGCTACAAATTTCTTAGATGGTATAATGACAGATCAGCAAAAAAAATTAGAATCTATGATATGATAACTTCACTAATATATACAAATTATTAGCTGATTACTGGATTCCTTTGGTTGAATTAGATTTTGAATCTTCTGCAGAAAATCCCTCATTTTGCAATTCACTATAATCAAGGTAGCATGATCTGACATCTTTTGAAGCCACAATAAACATTTAGATAATGATATCCTGTAGCTCACTACATTGTTCAACACCAATAGTTCTGTTAGTCATTCTTTCTGGAATTAAATGCATCCTAACAAAAACTTTTCTCATAACTTTTTTTGCACCCAGCCATTGTTCATTCTTAATAGGCATCACTTAAAAAGAAAAGAATAGCTGGATCTTTGAATTAGCAATACTGAGCATGTATTAATACAAAAGCAAAATAGTTTAGATGTTGGAAGTCAGAAATAATAACACAAAAAAGCTACAAATACTTCACATGAGAGAAACAGAGTTAATGGCCTATATTGGAGAACTTCATTATAATGGAGTATAAATGGGGTAATACAATAGCCTTCGACCATTAGAATGTGGACCTATCATTGTGGAATCAAAGTTACAATAACAGCAATGGCTGGGGAGGGTTGATTGGGTACCTTGAAGATAGGTGGGTTGGGTTGAATGATTAGAGCATAAGGGTCCAGGAATTGGGGGTGGTGACAGTAAACTGGGGGTTGGGAAGGGTATCATGGTCTTGAGGTATTTGGACTGGCAGTTCATGATCAGGGGAAGCTAGGTGCCTAAAGAAGAAAGGTTAGTGAGCTGGGGAAAATTAGTTCAGAGCTGGATACAAATGAGTAAAAGGAGCCATCTTACATGGAGCGTCTTCCAAAAGAAACATTGCATGCCAAGTGCACTGATCACATGATTTTTCTTCAAGGGTGAAATATGATTAGTAGCATTCAGTCAAAGTTAAATGCAAAAGAAAAAAAATTGTGGCTGCCATACTGAATTCTGTTGTAATGAAGAAAACAAGACAAGACCCAGTACCTAGACCAAAAACTAGGAAAAGTTACATTAGCTTTAAGATGCAAAGAAATGGAAGGAGTGCAGTGAACAAAAGGCAAAGTCTCTGATGAGATCGAAAGGCAGAAGAAATTAAATGACAAAAAAAAAATGAAAGTACAATTCCAGATATTAAATTCAAGTATCACTCAATGCACAGGCAATACTTCCAAAATAAATCTGAAATAGTTGTATTTAATATAATTCCACCATTTTATTTTACATAATGCAGGAAAATGAAACTAGTCCAGCTTTAGCATTTTAACTCTAAAATCAAAGTCAAAGTCAAGTTTATTGTCATATGCACAAATACACGTATGCATGGTGCAAAGAAAAACAAAGAAATGATTATGAAATAACCAATGCAATGTTTTAGAATGTGGACACATTTTTGGCTTTGGGAATGTCAGATTAATTTGAATTGGCTAGTGCTAGGTCTTTTCTCCCTGGAGCAGAGAAGAGGTCAAGAATAAGGCATATAAAATTATGAGGGATATAGATAGGATAGACTGCAGGAAACACTTCCCCGTATCAAAGTTAGATAAACAACATTGGTTTAGAGTAAAGGGGAAGAGGTTCAGAGCGGATATAAGGAGATCGTCTTCACCCGGAGAGAGACAAGAACCTGGAATGCACTGCCTGAGAGAGTGGTTGAAGCTGCGTCACTGACAGCATTAGTGTCCAGACGAACATTTAAATCGCCTAGGTATTGGGGTTAATATGGAAGGGTGCCCGCTGGTTGGTGTGGATGAGCTGGCCGAAATGCCCTGTTCCTATG